>WNHD01003615.1:0-12429 GCA_011057455.1 Ganaspis sp. Gsp50
CATTAATGCCTTCCTTTTTTCCACTAGAAAATTTCTACCCAGCGAGTTTCTTTCTATGTAGTATTATTCTATATCCATATGAAATGTTAAGGCATGAAGAAAACTACATAGAAGAAAACTCGGTGAGTAGAAATTTTCTAGTGAAAAAGAGGAAGGCATTAATGGCCGGGACTGTATGTACACTTATGTACACTTATGTGCATAAATGCCTTGTCCTCTAGGGGAATCTAGTAATTCGAAAGAGCGACACATTTCTTATGTTTTACATAATTCATGACACTGAGACCTATACTTTCTTGTGTCACGAACAACAAAAAATACAAGAAGTATGCAGTTATTTCAAGTTACTATATTTCCCTAGAGAACAAGGCATTTATGTACTTAAGTGTATCCATTTTGATTGGTAGGTATTGTTTTGACCTAACTTTCGATTCACCTAAAAATCGAATGTAAAGAACGGGCTTGGAGGCATGAAATTGTAGAGAGGCAAGTGTGGTGGTGATAATGGATTGTGGAAGTGGTTGGTTTATAATTTTGAAAGTGTATTTAAGAGGTCGTCATTAAAAGATCTTTTAATGGCATATTCAACAATTCAACTCACGACCTCTTAGATACACTATCAAAATTATAAACCAACCATTTCCACAATCCATTATCACCACCACACTTGATTTGCCTCTCTATAATTTCATGCCTCCAAGCCCGTTCTTTCCATTCGATTTTAGGTGAATCCAAGAATACTAAAGACAAGAGGTATAACTGAGGTAGTGGGGGTACGTGATGAAAACGTCTCCTCAGTAGGCATACTTTTGAGTTAGAATACCGTCGCGGTAGGCTTCTGCGCACATTATTACTTTGGACAAGTTTCTATAAGCCAGTTAAAAGCAAGTGTATGCCAAAGTCACACTATACTGAATAAGACATGCTAATGTGTGTGTGTGCGCAGAAGCTACCGCGACGGTATTCTATTTCAACAGTTTGCCTACCGAGGAAATGGATTTCTGATGTAGTCTAACTGTACCCCCACTACCTCAGTTATACCTCCTGTCTCTAGTCTTCTTGGGTGAATCGAATTTTAGGTGAATGGAAATTTAGGTCAAACATAACCTACCCAAAACCAATAACAATAGAGATATCTAATGTGACGTCATCCGAGTCGTGCGTGATAACTTCCCGTAGATTTTTATTTTACCGACATACATAAATATAAACATACATATGTATAAAAATATCATTTATTTTTCTACATACATGTGTGTCGGTAAAATAAAAATCTACAGGAAGTTATCACGCACGACCCGGATGACGTCACATTAAGGTGCTTTTATACCTCTCCGAATTTGGGAGAGAACAAAGGCCGTGAAAAATCTGAAAATCTAATTGGCTCTCCCAAAAATTCCAATTTTCAGATTTTTCACGGCCTTTGTTCTCTCCCAAAGTCGGAGAGGTATATAAGGGTGGAATCACATGGACGCGTAAAGCTGCAAGCAGCATGCTGCAAATCATGAGTGAGAGCAATAATGATATTTGCTGTCTCTCTTACACTCACGATTTGCAGCATGCTGCTTGCAGCTTTACGCGTCCATGTGATTTCACCCTTAGATATCTCTCTATACATACTTTTTCATTATGTAATTTACCTACCCATCACTGCGTGCCTGCTCTGCTCTGATCTGTTTCTACAATGTAGGGGGGGGATTCATTAAAACAATTTCAACTCATCACTTGTTGGACTTTTTATTTGAAAAATAAGTTTTTTATAGTATGTCTAAGTTGTGCGTGAGTGATATAAGTGATTCCATATTTTCACGTTTTCCATATAAATTTTTGTGCTGAACAAAAATTACAAAAATATATTATATGTTACAGAAACGTTAATTCCAAAGTCTATTTTATACATTTATTAATGAAATGCATGTACACAAGACAAAGTGAGAGAATGTGATGAGGAATAATGAAATGTTGAAGTTATGGAGATGACATGTCCAAAACTATTTAAAGAATGAAAATATTTTTTAAAGCATTGTTTTTGTGAATTTTTTATATTTTATTGAACATTTTAAAGAATTGTCTGCACTTGACCGATTTCCACTGAAATAACAAATTTCTACAAAACACAAGTACGTACCTTCTTGAAAAAGTATGCAAAAATTCTATATTTTACAGAAATTATTTAAGTTTCTCTATTTGACTTGTCATGTTTACCTCTATTGGTAAATATTGTTTTCACTGTTTTGATTTTTTTGCACATATTGTTGAGTTAATTTTATTACTATGAATAAATAAAAGATAAATTATTTTATTTAGGTAAGCAAGAATGGCGTTCAGAGATTTAGTAGAAGGTGATTGTGGTGGATTGAATCCTTTGATGCGATTTACATCGCATTTCGTACAGGATCATGGATTAAAAGAAGAAGGAGTTCATGACCAATTTAATCCTCTTCAGGAGCCATTTGAAACTTCTAATTCCGACCAACTTGTTAAACAATTTTTAGAAGAGAGTTCAGTACATCCACAAACCTTTAAAATGGATCATTTATTGCAAGAGATGAAAGATATTGATCGAAATGTTTATTCGCCAGTCATGGCTCCTTGTATTGCTAAAGAATTGACTGGTCAGGATACAGCATGGGCGAATCAATATCTTCAGTCAGGAAAACATTTCGATGTAAGAAGAGGAATTGAAACAACAGCTTTATTTAATTTTTTTTTTCTTAACACGTGTATAATTAAGAGAAATGAAAAAATCTTAATTATAATTCTCACTGCATATTTTGATTTTTCCAGGAAAATCAGACTAATGACATTTGGAACTCGACAATAATAGAACAACCATTACCAAAAATAGAGTCTTTAACTTCGATACCTGGAGAGACACATGAACTTGGTTTGGGCCCGAAATGGGCTGAAGAGTATTTAGAACACAATATTGAAAATTCTGAAGATAGTAATAAAAGCACTGAATTAATGAAGCTGACAGAAAATTCCAACACTGACGAACCAAATATCGCTTACTCTAAATTCATGAAATTCATGCGCCAGGAGGAAAGCACTCCTATTGAAATTGACGAGAAAAGTAAATGGTCTTTCGAATTTATTGAAGAAAAAATTAAAGATGATTCTAAAATATCAAAAGAAAATGTGGTTTTGAACAAAGTAGAAGAAGAGTTGGCTATTGCTGGAACTTGGGTGGATGAATTTAATAAAAATGTTGCGAAAGGTTAATAGTAGTAAATCAATTTTAAAATATCGTAAATAAAGTCCTTTTAATAAAATGAAGACAAAATGTTGATGTTTATTTTTTTTAGCAATAATGATACTCTTATACTAATGTAGTTTCCGTTTTGATTTGATTTAATGATATTATATTTACAGCTTGTATAAAATTAAAGTTGATTTAATTTATTATTCACAATAATGTTGTATATTTAATAAAATTGAATAGCGTAATATCTTTTTTAGATACGGACAATTACGAGTCGTCATTTTGGAAACGTCTTCAAGGAGAGTGGGATAAAATTTTGTCTTCTGAAAATATTTCAGCTACGCATCCATGGATATCAGAGTATGACACCTACTATGATCCTTTTAAAGAATATAAATTTAATGAGAATAATCCAATGTCGAACATACCAAGTGCGTTCGAAGAAGGAAAAAATAGATTAGAAATGGGTGATCTTCCAAGTGCAGTTCTTTGCTTTGAAGCAGCTGTAACCCAAGATGCAAATAATGTGGAAGCATGGCTTCTTCTTGGAAAAACTCAAGCTGAAAATGAACAAGATCCAATGGCAATATCTGCATTAAAACAATGTTTAACACTTGACCCTGCAAATTCTGCTGCTTTAATGGCCCTTGCTGTTTCTTATACAAATGAGTCATTTCAGAGTCAAGCGTGTCTGACTCTCAAAGAATGGCTTCTAAAAAATGAAAAATATAAGCATCTCATGTCATCAACACTATTTACTCAACCTCCACAACAGACTGGAGTGTCTACCATCTTATTCAAGTACGTCTTGATTTACATCTTGTTTTTATACGAAAATTTTAATTCCAAGATAAACTTTTCGCGTTTATTATTAATATTATTAGTATTATTTTTGTTTAGATTTTTTGTTGAAAAATACTTTTAATTTGCTTTACTTTTTACTCTTTCTTAAATTTAATTCAAATGTTGACTTCTCAGTGATGTTCACAACGAAGTAAAGGATCTTTTTATTCAGGCTGCTAGGCTGCAGCCTAAAGATACAATAGATGCGGATGTCCAATGTGGACTTGGTGTACTGTTTAATCTGTCAAGTGAATATGACAAAGCTGCTGATTGTTTTCGTGCTGCGATACAAGCTAGGCCTGATGTAAGTTTCTTATTCTAAGATTATTAACAAGGAAAATAATTCTTGAAATTTTTATTTTGCACTTTTTTTATCTAGGATGCCAAATTATGGAATCGGCTGGGTGCAACTTTGGCTAATGGTCAAAGATCAGAAGAAGCTATTGATGCTTATCACCATGCTTTGGACTTGGCACCTGGTTTTATTAGAGCTCGATATAACCTAGGAATCTCTTGCATAAATCTTGGGGCGTATAAGTAAATTTATTTTTCTTATATGTACAATACTTTTATTTACTAGGAAAGTAACGATTGTATGGAGAAAAAGGAATTATTCATTAATATATTTCCCATTTCAATAAAGAATTGAAATTAAATGCATAAAAAATATTATTTCTAATTTTACTTTTATAGAGAAGCTGGTGAACATCTTCTGACTGCTTTAAATCAACAAGCCGCTAGTAGGGGTCTTTTAGGAGAGAAAGCACCACCAAAAGCAATGTCTGATACAATTTGGTCAACATTACGACTAGTTGTATCGCTTATGCATAAATTTCAACTTAATGAAGCTATAGAAAACAGGTAATTAACTTTCCCCTCTTGTTTATATATTTACTGTTAATATATAATTATGAAAAAACTAAACTCAAAGAAATTCTATGATTTAGAATATCTAGAATAAAATAGAACCAGTAAAACATCATTTTCATTCTATAAACATGTTTGCTTCCTCAAAGAGAAATATTTATTTTATAACAACTAAATTAAAAGGTGTCAAGCAGAAAAGTTATAGTAAAAAAATAAATAAATAAAGCAAGCTCGAAAACGAAAAACCACTATTAATTCTAACTAATTTTAGAGAAATATGTGGTGGTCCACGGTAAAAAGTAACTTACTCGGAAAAAATTGATTTCAAGTTCTTTTTATGAAAATTAACAATTTTTGAGTTGCTTATTCATTTAGGAAAGTCAGAAATTATTTTATCTAATTACTTATTTTATTATAAACATTTAAATGAATTTAAATGAAACCCCTTGAAGCATATTGAATTTTTTGGATTTTATGTGAACTGTCGCCCTACATAATTGACTTTTATTAACCATTATTTGTTTAAGTTAATTGACAGATATTTAGTTGTTCTTTAATTTCCAAAAAAGCACATTTTCAGTTTTCTCTTTGTCTGACCGTACTGTACAATTAGCGTTTTCCTAGTAGGATACCTTTTGTCGTGGAGGGTCATAAAATGTAAAATTACCAATTATTTTATAAGTCAATTCATTTCAATGCAAGAAATCTAATTGTTTCATTCATTAAGATTTATGTTAATCAGAAAAAAATGATTTATTTTAAGAATCCTTGAATTCAACTCTAAATTTGAATAAGTGTAATGACCCTACAAAATTTTATTTAAATCGGGCACAGCATTTTCAAGACATCTTTTCTACTACATACATACATACATACATCTGGACATTTTTTTAAACTTCCTATATATAGATAAAAATGAGTTGATTGAACCTGTGTTTGAAAAATAGAAAGTCGACACGATTACAAAGCTTCCATGAGGAGACGAAAAGAAACAAATGGACAAATCAAATATTTTTATTATTAAACTTGTTCAAGTACTATGTTAACTTATTACCATTTACACCATTGCACTCTAATACAATGTCACTTTGTACAGAAAAATTACAATGTAAAAAATTAATTAATTTTAATACTATTTCAGAGATCTAGCAACTTTAAATATTGAGTTCGAAATGGAATAAATATTATTGGATACAATATTGGGAATTGTGAAATTAGAATTAGAAAAATTTCCTATGTCAAAAATACGTTGAAGAGAAAGGTATATTAAATAACGATTGCACATTATTACAGGTAGAGATTTTTCATAAATTTGCAAGTGGAAAAACAATAGAATAAAGAAATTGAGTAAATAAGTTAAAGCAAGTATGCACTTGTTATAAAATTAGAGTATATTTTTAGTAAAATAATCTGAATTAAATAAAGTACTTTAAAATTTCCCTTTTTAAGTAAGTTTTAAATTTCAACGTTGTATATTTTGCTCTATTAAACCAGAAGTCACAAACACACTTAAAAGGAGAATTGGCGTCAAAATAAGGTAAATTCATTGTAATTATTTTCTATAGAGACATAATTGAATTCATCTTTTAGTTTATTACTATTTAAAGCTTTATTTGTGTACTGTATATAAGGAATGTATTTGATTATTTATCAGTTGCAGCTTGAATTTTTATACATTCATAAGCATGCTTTTGATGATTTACATGTCGAAGAGAATGGAAAGTTATGTGTACTGTTTTCTTAATTGAACGGCTAGATTGAAGAGAGTTTAAAATTGCATTAATTACATTAATAAAATACATTGAACCAAATAGTTAAATATTTAATCATTAACACTGACAAAAGGGAAATATACAACAGAAATTAAAATAGAGAATGAAAAAAGTAGGCATCTTGAAAAGATTCTTTTATTTTAATCTAAAGATACTAAATATAGTTATAATGCTTTTACTTATTTTTTTTTTGATTTTTTCGAGTTTTCTTTTGTAGATTTGGGCTTTCTAGCTTCTTCAAGTTGCTTTAGTTTTTGAGAAAATCTATCTTTATCTTTTTTTTTTGCAGGTTCAGGCATTTTATGACGGAATTCCTTTCTTTCTTTTCGACGAATTGCTTCTCCACATCCGTGAATCTCTTGCATTCCTTTAAATTCAAGAATTTATTTCAAATGTTTATTTATTTGAAATTTCTATTATAAATTAAGACAATGTTAATTTGAAAAAAAAAACTAACCATGTTTCAAGCAAAATCGTTTTTTACAAAATTGACAATTTGAATAAATGACTTGTGTTGATGATTTACAATTCTCGAGTGCACAAATATAATTCGCTTTAGTGAACTCTTCAACAATTTTATCAAAATCTTCATTATTTTTGTCGTGCTTCATCTCTGACTTTGCTTTCGTTCTTATTTTCTTTTCTTTTAATTTAAAATCTTCTAAAAATTCTAATTTATCGTCTTTTTCAACATCATCTGAAACTAGACATAAAATATTTTGTTCATTAATACAATTGAATTAATTTTTTTATTTAGTGTACAGCTGTAGTTACAAAAAATGAATCAAATAAGAACAATTTTACCTGTTTCATCGACTTCATTACTAGCTATGGTGTCAAAAATGTTGTATTCCTTTCTATTTTGACAACTTGACAGTGCAATCCCTTTGTCATTTAGTTTATTTACGAGTTTTGCTTCACTTTTTACTTCTGTTTTTATTTTTATATTTTCAGTAACTTTTCTCCCTTCAGTTTTATCAAGAAAAAACACTTTAGGCTTGCTTTTTGTGTTTGTCTCAACTGCTTTTTCAATTTTCAACTGAATATCATCATAAACTGTGTAGAGGAATATCATAAATTAAACTAAATAAAGTATATTAAAGAATAAGACAAGTCAGCGCAAGTATCACAGTTTCCAGTCTAAATTTCGTAATAAAATGTTTTCAAGGTAAAACAGTATATTTTTTCTATGAGTTAGTAATATACTATGCTGACATTTTTCGAGTCGACTTTTATAAAGTATTACTAGTAAGTATAAATAGTACATTTTTTTTCTAAAACAATCAGAAAATTGATTATTAAATTATTACCATCATCTTCAAGATTTTCTCAAGTACATAAATTTGTATTAAAAATTGTAGAATAATTTTTATACGAAATAAAAAGATGAATAATTTTTTATACATTACAGTATTTGTATTTGCATGTAATAGAGATCAAAGCCTTATTTACCGTAAGAATAAGATCATGGTTTGTAGTCACTTTATGAGTGTAATAGAGACAGAGTTATGCGAAGCACATGCTTCCTATAACCATGTACTATATGGTACTTATATCATATTGAGTAAGTGAGTATACATGCATAAATCCGTAGTCTGTTTATTTCCGTTAAATTTAAAGCGTTATTTCAAAGTATAGAAACAGAATTATTACATTATTTACAAAAGAGTGTTTTTGGACTTGATGTTATTTGTTATTATGAAAGTTGATAAATAAAATAAAAAGATAGTTTCAAAATTTTGGTAACTTTTTCTAATAAAAAAAAAATGAAATTATAAATTGTATTTCTTACATCAAGATTTTTTAAAATAAGAAATCCTTTGTACCTGATCTCTTACAAGAACAATGACAATGACTGTTGAATTGTTTTTTAGCATTACAAATAAAGACATATATAATACTTTTATTCTTTCTTTATACATTTTCAATGTAGGTATACATATGTAACAAATATTTTTCATGTACATGTACATGAAATCGTACAAGAATATACACAAAACTATTCAAATCCAATGATACGCATCAACAGACACAATCAAATTATACATATTGTACAATTGGACTTTGTTCCAATTTCATGTTCTGGTCATTCAAAAATTGATTTGCAATATATCTTTCGAAAAGTGAATTTATCTACTTTTTTACACTTATTATCTATAGAATGTAGTTACATATTGCATTTATAGAAAATACAGATAGTTTTGCATATTTCATAAAATTAAAATACATTTATACCTGATAAATATTCTTCTGCTGTTTCAAGTAAACCGTTTTCCTCAATATGACTTAAAAGGCTGACTAGAGTATCATTCTTTTCAACAGTCTCACTGTTTCCAATTACTACAAGTAATCGTCTTGCTCTCGTAACTGCTACATTTAATCTTCTAAAATCTGTTAAGAAACCAAGTTCTTTCTCCAAGTTTGATCTTACCAAAGAAAGGATAATTACTTCTTTTTCTCTACCTTGAAAACCATCGACTGTATTTATTTCTACATCTAATGAATCGCAAATCAATGATTTTCGAATTAAGTCAACCTGAATTTAAAAAAAAAGTCGATTAATTATGCCAACTACTATATATAGAGCATAAAATATTTTATCTCTCTTTTAAATTTGTATAAACATAAATTATTTTATTATTTACCTGCAGTGAGTAAGGTGTTATAATTCCAATACACTTTTCTGACAATCCAGATTGAATTAATGAAAAAACAATCTTATTTACAATGACTGCTTCTCGAATGTTTCCTTTAGATCCGATTTGTTTGGCAGATTGATATTCTTCGCACTCACAGCCACAAGTATCAATAAATACAAGAGATTCGCCTGAAAATGCTAAAATGTAACTTAGAAAGAAATGAAATTATTTTTTTAAGATTAGAAACTGGTAAATTAGGGTTGCCACAAATATTTAACGTCGATTTTCCTTGACATTTCTCTGACCTGTGGCAAGCCTGTAAATATACATATTTTAATGATTTTTACATGTCAAAGAATTTTGTTTAATTTCAGGAAGGTCTTTAAGCAAATGATGTTTAACTGTATCATCTGCTTGTAGACTGTCTTGATAAAAGCGCTTGCTGGACCATAACATAATTTTTTCGTTCATTCTATACTGTCTGGTAAGAGATATAAACGATTTTTTCCCTAATTTTTTAATAGCTCTTTCCATTAAACTTATATTAAGTCCCTGATTTACTGCCTCTTGGCACATAACAGTGGGAGGCAATTGATTGATATCTCCCGCAATCACTAGTTTTGGTGCATTTGGAATCGCTATCCACATTGATGCCTCCAATGCTTGAGAAGCTTCATCCACTATTAGAACATCAAAATAATCTTTTTCAAGGTATTGTAAATAACCTCTCCTTGAAGCTGAATTCAAAGTAGAAAGGATAACCTGTTAAAAGAAGAATTAACAAATATTTTATGATTAAAAATATTTTACAGTAGTTATATTTATTTTTATAATTTGAAATACATACAGTGCATTTCATCAGAATATCTTTATGTAACTTTCTCAACCTTCTCTTATATTCTTTTCTCAAATTATTAATTTCCTTGTAATTTCTTTCTCTTTCATTATTTACAGTAGTTTCCAAAACTTTTAAACTGTGTTTTATATCCTCCAATATTTTATAACAATCATCTCTTTGTACATAATAATCAAGGGTATATTTTAGAGCTGACTTCATTACTCTTGTGTAATGACCAAGTCTTAAGGGTTTTGCTTCAGTTTCGCCAAGTTTAACAGCTATGTTGTCAACAGCAACGTTTGTTGGAGCACAAAGTAAAACCTAATACGTAGTATATGCTCAAACTTTACTCATTCAACTTAATTCACTTTATTATATAAAAAACAAAAACATACCTTTTTACCAAGTCGATGTAACTGAACTATTAATTCCACCAAAGTCGTTGTTTTCCCAGTACCTGGAGGTCCTTGAAGTATAGCCAAATATTTTCTTTTTAATGCAAACTCAACTGCGATTTTTTGATCATTTGCTAGAGAATTGTTTTCAAAATTTATTAATTTATTTTCATTTAGCAAATTCTCTGGTACTGGATACTCAGTAATTAATAATGAATTAACTACATTCTTATCTTGATTAAATAATATTTTTATTATATCCAAGCATCTTGAAGAATAGATTTCTTTCTTCTCTAAATTGTTTAAAGCACTAAAAGTATTTTTGTCATTATATTTATTATGTGTTTACATTAACGAGAAATATTAATTTAATGTAATATAATTTAACTTTTTTACCTTGATTGGCATTTGTACGTAAAATCTGAGTCTGTTTTTAAAATAGAAAATATATTTTCCTCTTCAACTTCAATGTTACAAAAATTATTCGAGGAAATAGTCAAAGCGGTATCTGACACACTGATAATAATTCCCCTAATTGAATTATTTTTCTTATTTTTTGGAATGCAGACTACTAAATCACCTTGAGATAAATTATTTTCTAAACCTATATTATTAGATAACTCAAAATCAATTAGATATTCTTCAGATCCACTGTGTGCAACATTTGACACTTTTAATTTTGTTAAAGCTTGACCACTTTTTTCTAAATTGTGGATAAATGCAGGTGAAAGATCCTTCAAAATATTACTAAAGTTTTCCTCACGCTCAAGCAATAATAACTTATTTTGTTTCAGTACAAATTTTGATATAAATTCTTCCATTTTCGTATTTTCTCATTTCTCCTAAAGTCAGTCCAAATCAAAAAATACTGGCTTGCACAAAAAAAAACACTCAAGAGACCATAGACAAAATACGTGAGTCGACACAATCTCCATGACCGGCTACAAGAGATAAATGAAAAGAGATGTCAACCGTCCGATCTTTTCTTGTTTGACATATGCAGGAAAGAACATGGACGGTAAGGAATCAAATGTCTCCCTCAATCCAATAATATGTATTCACTTTCTAAGGACGCTTTCACACTTCAGCGTTTCTGGGATAGTTTGCTAAAAATACCATTGGAGTAAGAGACACAGAAAATGAAATCTGTCCAGTTTAAAACAGTTCTTCTCTCTTACTCCAACGGGATCTTTGGCAAACCTTCCCAGAAACGCTGAAGTACATATGTAAGCGCCCTAAGGGCCTGTTTAACCGCAAAATCCACATTTGAGTAAGAGAGACAGATACATAGTCTATCTTGCTTACTCTAATGAAAAAAAAAAAAAATTTTTTACCAAAGGTGTAAATGTACAGTCCTGGCAAGATATGCTTTAACATTTTGTTACTAGACAATTCCTAATTAACGGTTACCCTTCTACATTTCAATATTGCTCCATGGCTAACGTGCAAAGGAAACCAGGGATGGGAACATTAAATTATTAGCCTTGGAGCAATGTTAAAATGTAGAAGGGTAACCGTTAGTTAGGAATTGTCTAGTAACAAAATGTTAAAGCTTCATAAATGCCTTACCCTCTAGGGAATTTCCAAATTTCAAAGAGCGCACGATTTCTTTTGTTTTTTTTTTGTTTATGACTGAATAATTATAGGCATGGATCTATAAAAACATAAGAAAACGTACGTTTTTTTAAAATGGAAAGTTTCTAGAGGGTAAGGCATTTATGAAGCTCAGTGTACAGTCGTGTTCAACGATGCCTTCCCTCAAAGAAGGCTCCAATTTGACATGTTTTGCCTATTTCTATGATTTTCTTACTTCATATCAGTATTGACTTTGTGCAATGAAGTAAGAAAACAATAGAAAGTGGGCAAAACA
>WNHD01003616.1:0-12428 GCA_011057455.1 Ganaspis sp. Gsp50
TGCCAAAAACCTACGTCAAATCGGACTTTTTCGGATTGATTCCGGATCCGGAATTAATCCGGATTTTGTCCGGAAATAATCCGGTTTTTTTAGCAGGGATGAATTTCGGAGATTATATTAAATAATAATCATATAACCAAACATTATGTAGTCCATCCACATTAATATTCAGAGTATTGTGATATAAATTCTGAAAATATATTTGTAAATAGGTAAATAATTAAAACTAAGAATTATGTAAAATTTTTAGCATAACCAGAGCAAGCCCCACAATTCAAAGAAGTCTGGCACCTTGTGAACAACAAACGTCTCAAATTCAGAACGTCAATGCACAAGGCAATACACACACATTAGATGTAGCAAACTTTTCCCTGAACCATGAGTATGGCAGGCCTTCAACAGTAGATTCTTATCGCTCTTCAGATGGATTTAATTTACTCTCACGTTCAAGGAATCTAATTCCTTTATTTGGTAAATTAGTTTTAATTAAATAGTACTAGATGAGTATATCACACGTCGCATATAATACATACGAACTAATAGACCTACTTATAACAAACAAGTAAATTCCGTGAAAAGAATTTTTTTTTAATTTACAGAAAAGAAAATTAATTATCAATTTTTTCAGATATGAAGAAAACCGTAGTTTTTAAAGAGAAAATGTACTAACATTATTTTGATTAGTTTCTTTCTAAAGATCCACTCTCTTATTTTAAGATTCTTATTAAGTGTATTAACTTCATAATCAAATTTCATTAAAATTGGTCAAAATGTTCTCCAGATATCCTATTGATCCAAAGAAAGCGTGACACATATCAGCACTCACTCACACACACACACACACACACACACACACACACATTTGAACATTGGTTTAAACTTTGCATACATACTTTTTAGATGAAAATTTTAGTTGATTTAGACTATTTTTGAATAATAATAGAAAATATAGGCACGATCACAATGATCAACGATTACATCTCTTTGAGGAAATAAATTAATTTTATATTTTATTATAAACACCGTTTACAAATTACTTTAGTTTTTATACATTATTGTTAAACAAATAAAATATGTAATTTATTAAAAAGAATTTATTATTTTTGGTAATTCCAATTAGCTAATTCAAGATTTCATTCATTGTCTCCATCAACGTCTCAAATTACTTCTGTAGCAGGACCTTCTTCAACTGGTAAATATTGTTTGTCTATAATTTTTAACAGGAAAAAGATATCCTGCGATAAACAGTAAAACTTATTAGTGAAATATAAAAAACTGAAATACGTGAAAAAATTTTAATTAATAAATTTTGCGATATATCCCAGGAAGAAGAACTTATTGTGAATTTTACTTTGTGAATCGGAGATTTTAAGAATGCGGATTCAAGATTGACGTTCTGAATTGTTATGAATCGTTATTGGTCTTTAATCGGTAATACTTATGTGTTATCCTATTCATGAAAAATTTACTGAATCTTTTTTGACAATTATGAATCGGATTTAAAAATTTAAGGTTAAGTTGTCAAAAACAATACATCGGAAACATCCGATTCAAGTCACTCAAAAAAGGTTTGAATCGGAAGTTTCCGATTTATTGTTTTTGACAACCTAATTACCTAAAATTTCTAAATCCGATTCATAATTGTCAAAAAAGATTCAGTAAATTTCTCATGAATAGGAAATCACATAAGTATTACCGATTAAAGACCAATTCCGAATCATAACAATTCAGAACGTCAATCTTGAATCCGCATTCTTATAATCTCCGATTCACAAAGTAAATTCCTCAGTATTTTTTTTTTACCTGGGAGAGCATTATTTTCTTTTATTGATTTTTGACATTTTTTGTTTAAACTTTTCTGAAATATTGATTAAATGTATTATTATTATTATTATTATTATTCTTATTATAAAATTACTCAAGTAGACTAACACTAGTTGTAACATGTAAAAATACATTTTTACCCCGCAAAAATGTTCCTTTTACCTCTTTTAAGCTTTTTATCGATTTCAAATTGCACTATGTCATAATTTTGAATTAATGTGAACGCGGATCAATAGCAATCAATAAAATTATCAATTCATACTAATTTATAATTTCAAATTTATTTAGACAAGCATAAATATTTTTGAGAATTTGAAACAGTTTTCAAAGATTTACGATTCTAATTGTTATTTGAGTTTTGAAAAATTTTAATTCAATTGGCGCCAAAAAATTGATCAATTCGTATTTCTATAAAGTTTCATTTACACTTTATACGACATTTTAAATATTTTACACGCAGACTTTAATAATTAATTTAAAAAGTCAAAAGTTAATCATTTCCATTAATAGTATAACAATTCCATTAGATGAGGTGAGCAATGTTTATTCCCAAGGAAGCACTGAATTGTTAAGATTATCTGCCAATGACTCCTCAAGCACATTTGGTGCTTTTTCGGAACCAGCGCTGCTAAATATTGAGCCATTAACAACTTCTTCGTTAACAATATTAGGTGGAAACAATTTTTCAAATCAATTTGGTTTACCATCCCATTCATCCGTAAGCAATGTTAATCTACAAAGAATCTCTGAATCAACAAGATTAGCTGAAATTGAAACTACAAATGCCGCTTTGAGAGAATCATCTCCAATTGGTAAATAAATTCTGCTCTTACATTTCATTTTTAAATACTTTGTTAACTTACAATTTTTCTTTCAGTTATGAATGGCGTGAGAATAAAAATTAATGAAAAATTTAAATATCTCAAATATTCATCATAAATTGTATTTCATTATTTCTTCAATTAATAGTATAATGGAGTAATTTAAACTGCAACTTAAATAAATTATAATAAATTTGAATTCCTGAATAATGTAACTGGAGAAAATTGCAGTTTAACATTAATTTCCCATAAGGAAAATTTACTTTTTAGTAAATTTGATATAAACTGGTCAAAAATTATTTTAATAAATATTGCACTTCAAAAGTTTCTTGCCAGGAGTTTTAAAAATAATATCATGTTTCTTATTTAATTAATTTTTTATAATAAGTATTTCTTCTAGGATTATAAACAACCCCCAGGAATAAAAAAAATGAATTTTTTGAAAATTATTTTTAGATTTTTTGACCACGAATCAGCTATATTGACAAATTATAAATGTCACTTAAAAAAATATTTTAGTTCAGACTAAAATTTAAAATAAATTCTTCAGAAAATTTTGTAATTTACAATGTTTTGATTTTTAAAAAGTGCATAAACTTTAGATATAAATAAGCTAAAAAAGTTCATAAAATGGTCAATCGATGCTTCTTTAATGCGTAAAAGAGATTAAATATTTCAATTTAATTGTTATTATAAAAATGCAAAAAATATATGGAATATACGTTTTTTACCAAAATTTGTCATTTTTAAAAATTAAATAACTTTGAATAAGATTAAGCTAGAAGGTTCATAAAAATATCAATCGATGCGTTTTTTAAAGTTTAAAGATGATAAAATATTAACATCTATACGTTTTTAAAAATAAAAAAAAAATAGGAAAAACGATTGTTTTAAACTTTGTAAATGCGATAAAATTATAATTATAATGGATCGATCGGGTTCAAACTCATATTACATGAACATGGTGATGTCCTCAAAAACATTTTTAAAAATTATTGAGCTCTGATTAAATAAAAAACAATACTGACTATGATTTATAATTTAATGATTGTTTAAACAATAACTTATTTACATTTATCAACTTTTGTTGGAATACACTTACGATTTTGCAGTGTTTTTAATAATTTTACAATACGCTATTCTTGAAATATTTGTATATCCAAATAAACTTTTTCATTAAATGTTAAGTGTTGTTTAAACAATTTATTCGTGTTGATTTTTATTCTCTTTTAAATGCGTCTACAGAAAAACACAATTTTTTCCTATTTTTACAAATTGTTAAGCCTGATCAGTTTTGGAAGAATATTGACTATGAATTACATTGTCTAATTAAAATTTTCATTTGAATCGTCAAATATACTAAGAAATCTATGAATTTTCTACTAATTTTAAAAAAATATTTGATGATTCAAATAAAAGTTTTAATTAGACAATGTTTAAACAACAAACAGTTGTTTAAACAATTATTAAAATATAATTCATAGTCATTATTCTTCCATATCTGATCGGCGCTCAACAATTTGTAAAAATAGGAAAAAATAGTGTTTTTGTAGGTACACTTGGAAGAGAATATAACTAAAATGTACAAATGTTCTAAGCATTGTAACAAGTAGAAAATTATGTTTATCTCATGAACATTTTACTTCCTTACAGAGAAATATTTTTTTTTTTTTTTGTAAAAATCAACCTTGAAACAACCTTTTAGGAAGAAACTTATTGAAAAATTATAATTTTAAAAGTTATAATAATAAATTAAATTTTAAATGTCAAAAATAATTCAAAAGTAAATATTTTGCCAAAAATTTCTGTTTATATAAATATTTTATATTCCAGTCGATTCGTTTTCTCATGCTTAATGGTTTTTGTAAAGACACTGTAATAAAAAATGATAATTCTAAAAGTTATGATAAGAAATGCAATTTTGAATTAGAAAACACAGCGAGCTTGAACCAACTTTAAATAAAAGTACCTAAGAAATGGGATTTTTTGTTGTTGTTTTCAATACTAGCGACCTTCCTGAGTATTTTTCAAGAAAAATCAAAATAATATACCAAACTCTTTTTGAGAAAATTGGATTTTATAAGCAAATTCAAGAAACTAAAAAATCCACTGTTTTAAAGTAATCTAAAAGTAGTAATAAATATCTGGTTGAGTAACTAAATTTATAAATAAATAAATATCATATTTTAATATTATACATTACGGCTATTTTTTCAACTGTTTATTATTTTTAGTCCCACGCTGAAATTTCATTTGATATATGTCAAAAGAAAAATTTCCTGAAAATTATAGCTCTAGATATTACTTGCAACTACTTTTATGACTCAGAATAATTATCACAATAATAATTTATTCAGAATAAAACACTTTACAAAAGTGTCCATTAGGACGGAAGTGTAATTTAGACTGGTGAGTTCGTACTGGTCATTAAATAAGATTTTGAACCAAATTCTATTGTTTTGCTGTTATCTCTGAAATACTCAATTTTATCATAAAAATGCACAGGACAAAGTTTTTGGAAATTGAATTTCCTACAAAAAACATCCTGTAGACTAAGTCGCTTAGATTAATATTTCTGGAGATACAAGATTTTAGCTTATGAGTGGTATAAAACGTTTGCAATTTATCGAATCTTGACTCTAATAATACTCATAAGTTAATGTTTTATATCTCAAGAAATATTAATCTAAACGATTTACTTTATAGGACCTTTTTTGCAGGAAATTAAATTTCCAACAAATTTGTCGTATATATTTTTTTTTATAAAAGTAAGTATTTTAGTGATAATAAAGAAACTAGAATTTTGTTAAAAATCATCTTCAGTGACCCGTACGAACTCACCAGCACAAGTTACTCCTTCTCCCTTTTAAAGAATTTTTCTTGCCACATATCGAATGGAATTTAAGATTGGGATTATAAAAATAAACAGTTGAAAAGAATGACCATAATGTATAATATCAAAATATAATATTTATTAATTTATAAATTTACTTTATATAAAATAAAATTAAAATAATTTATTCAACCAGACATTTACTACTACTTTTCGATTACTTTAAAACAGTGAATTATTCAGTTTTTTGCATTTGCACAAAAAATCCAATTTTCTCAAAAACAACTCGGTAGATTATTTTGACTTTTCTTGAAAAGTTCTCAGCAAGGTCTCTGGTATTGAAAACAACAGAAAAATCCCATTCCTGTATTTAAAAAAAAAATATTTCAAAAAAATTTCAATAAGAATTTCTAAAAATCCCTGCATACAAATCTTGATATTCACGAGTATAAAAACTACACCAAATTTTATTGAAATCGGTCAAAGCGTTCCCAAGATATCCTGGCGACAAAGAAACGTGACACACGCATACACATCCTGACACTTGCTTCAAACTTCGAATTTAAGCTTTTAAGTAAGTCGATTTAGACTATTTTTTGGAAAATCGAAAATCTTCACGATTGCAATGCTTCCTGTGAGGAAGCAAAATTAGTAAGAAAAACTGCTTACAATTAGTCGTATAGATATATTTCGTCAAAAGTTGATAAATAACAGAAATAAATTGTTTAAATAATCATTAAATTATAAATCATAGGCAATATTATTTTTGAGATTATTTTCTATCCAACAAGAGCTCAATAATTTTTAAAAATAGGAAAAAATTTGGTCTGTGTAGGTACATTTGGAAAAAACTATTAATTAACAATAATAATTTATTTTAACAATTGTTAACAATATTTGTGATTAATATTGTTGAATATCTTATTGATATTATTGTAAAAAGTTGATAAAAGTAAGAAAAAACTGCATCTCGCTGGTTTGATTTAAAAAAAAGTTTAAAATTCTGGAACCCCTGACAAGAAATTTTTGAAATGCATCATTTTTTTAAATTGATTTTTGACGATTCTATATCGAATTTACGAAAAAGTGATTTTTCCTTAATGGGAAATCAATGTTAAATTTCAAGAACTTGGAATGTACTCGAAATATTCTCTGATTTATTTTGCGTTTGCAATATTTTTGACAATTTAATTTTCGGAATTAATGTATACCTTTTAAGCTTTTTAATGCACTTTTGTTGAATAGAAAAACATAACTTAACTTATCAAAGTAATTGAGAAAATGTGCCAATATTTGGAGAATTTTTTTCCATACAATGAAAGTGATTTTCTTTTAATTAAACATTTCAGAAAATAGTTTTTCTTAAACATTTTAAAGAAATAATCAGTTAATCAACATATATTTTTCTCTTTAGATTACTTAATCTAATAATAGAAAAGTAATAATTAATAAACATAAATTGAAATAAGAAAAGTTACCAAAATACATCTAACTTTTTTGTCCATATGAAATATTTTCTTTAATTATTAATGCAATAACTAAAATTCAAGAAATATAACACATGCCTCAGACTTAATTTTTTTTAATTTTGTTTGAAAAAGATACTATATTTAAAAAAAGACAAAAATAATGTAAAAGTTAAATATGTAAGGACATTGAATTAAACTTAGAACACAGTAAAAAAACTCAGCCGCTTCCATCTGACGACAGCACTACTAAAAAAAATATGTTGGTTTTAAAGTCACAATGCTTAATTTTAAAATTATTGACTTTGGGATCTGACCTACGCTCTGTCCAACAATGAATATTTTATAATAATTTTAAAAATAAATAAGAAATTGCAATAATACAAAGTATACAAAAATATTAGGGAATAATTAACTGTGCATGGAAATCAATCTTGATTTATCTATTAGGGATTACTTTAAGTTATCCACTCTTGGATAGACTGTCCATTGCAGAGCAATCTCCGCTATAGCTTTAAAAATTAATAATTTTTACTAATAATATAACAAATTTATTAGGTGGAGTAAACAGTGATCAACCAAGTACTGAATGGTCAGGATTATCTGCAAATGATTCCTCAGACCCATTTGATGCCTTGATTCATTCAACATTGAACAATAATCAAAGTTCTAGATTAGTCTCAAATGATCCCTCAAACCAATTGGGGTCCTTGCCTCACACAACATTAAACAGAGCTCAATCACCAAGTAATACTGAATCTCCAAGAACAATCTACAATGATTCCTCAGAATTATCTGATGGCTTGTCTTACTCAAGTTTAAACAACATTCAATCTTTAAGACATAATACGTCATCAAGAATTTCAGCAAATGATTCCTCAGACCCTTTCGGCGTACAGTCTCAATCTTTATTAAATAATGTTGAACGACAAAGGATCTCTGAATCTGAAAGATTACCTGCAAGGAATTCCTTAAACCCATTTAATTCAGTGACTACAACTGGCACTTTAGCGGAATCATCTTTGAATGGTTGGTATTTCTTTTTGATAATGTAGGTATCGTTGCTTATTAGTAAGAATATTAAAATGTTACATACCAAAGGAAAGTATAAATTGTTGGGTATCTTTTCAGTGTAAAGTTAAATGTATATTTTGAACATAATAAGCATCTTGGGACATGTGACACTTTTTTTTAAAACCTACTAAATAAATTTAAACAAACACAACATCAATAAAATCATTTCAGAATATTATTATACGATAAATAAGTAGTATTATAACGATAAATACCCACCCGAAAAAATTTATTTAAATAACTTTATTGATATTAGAAAGCACTTTTTTGCACGAATACTTCTCATGGGGTGTTCGCAAAAAAGGCCTTTTCTCTTCAAATTTATTTAAAAGCTTCGTATATTCAAATAACAAAAAGGACAGAAAGGATAACGCGCTATCACCAAAAGCAAAATTTCTGTATGAAATGTCCATGTTGGAACCCTCTCTCCTACATACTTTAATTTTTAAATATTCGAAGCTATCGAAGTTCTCGTAGTTTTTTCATTGTTTTATTTTTATTAAACTATATGCCTATTGCATAATATAATAGTTTTCATCTCTGTTACTGCAATGCTCTGATATGCACCCCTATAAACGTATATAAAGAGCCCAAAAGCTAAAATTTATCATAGATTTTAGGTATTTTTTATGATTTAATTTATAAAGAACAAGTGTAATCATTTTTTATATTAATTTAACAAATCCATTAGGAGAAGGGAACAATGATCATCCTCAGAGATATATTGTACGGGAAAAACCATCAACAATTGCCTCTTCAGATCAATTTAATTTGTTATCTCGTTCGACTGCTCAAAATACTTCTACAACAGAAGCATCCTCAATTGGTAAATACTTGTAATCGATTATTTTCCATTCAGTTATAAACCATTGTAACAATAAAACTCAAAAATAACTTTATAAAGTAAAACTTTAAATAGAATTAAATATTTTAATTTACATTTTTTAAGCATTGGTATACTTTTGAAATATAAATTCTACAATTTTCTTATATCAGTCTTTCCTACGATCTTGTGAATAAGATAGTTAACTTGAATTTTATTAATTTTGTTTTGATTCTTTTTGCTTTCTTAAGAGAAAGCTCTGTTTTCGTTAGTATTTAACTTTTTTAGAAAATGCTCTACAAAATTCTCTTTTACATACAAATGTGTCGCATGAGCCTCTGATTAAATGTATCTGTGTGTGTGTGTTTGTGTGTGCGTGTGGATGTTATTTTTTTTGTACACGATAACTTAAGAACGGTTTAAGATATTTGAATGAAATTTATAAGGGATACTGTTAGTCTAAATATCTGAAAGTGGATTGGAGGATTTCTCAAATAATTGGAAACTTTAGGGCTTAGAAAACATCTTGCTATTTTGAGTACACAATAAATAAAGAAAGGTTTAAGAAATCTTGATAAAATTTATTGGGGTTATTTTTAGTTTAAAGATCTCAAAATTAACGGAGGGATTTTCCAAAATATTGAAAACTTTAAATTTTAGAAAAAATTTTTTGATAAAACACTTGATTTTTACTCATTATCATATTCTATTAAAATTATTAGTTAATCGTCCTAAATAATAAATAATGAGGAAGCAAAGCTGGTTTAAAGTGATTATATTGATAAAATTTTTAAAATAGATTAAAAACTATAATATTTAACGGAAACTGTCTTAATAAAAAGAAAACTAAAAAATATTGTAAAGGATGAAAAATAATGTTATATGCACTCAGAAAAAGAAACATGACTGTATACTTTCTAGACAGGAATGGTTCCAGTCCAAAAGCAATTGACAAAATGACAGCATTTAGTACTGCCTGGACAAGGACCATTCAGGTTTAAAAAGTAATCATTCCATTCTAGACATGAATAGTTCCTGTTCAGACAGTACGGAATGCTGCCCTTTTGTCAATTTTTTTTAGACTGGAACCATTCCTGTCTAGAAATTACACAGCCATGTTTCTTTTTCTGAGTGTGGAGGCACCGAAAAGAGATTTAAATTTTGTTATAAAAATTATAAACAGCATTAAAATTGATAATTGTATTATTTTAAGATCATTAATGAATTGTCTATTGAGAATTTCAATTTGACTTACCAATTATTCCTTTCAGATCAATTTAGATCAACTGTTCCTTGTACGGAACCCTCGTCATCTCAAGAACTCAGTTCGTGTTCATTTACTTCATCTCAAATTCATCAAAAATCATCTAGAAATTTTCACCAGAAAGCTACAAGAAGTGCCAGATACAACCTTCAAAAGTCATCTCCCTTTTCTAATCGAACTATAATTATTCCTAATAATCGCAGAACTGAAGTTGCAGATAATCAAGTTGTGGTCCCGCCTTTTGACAAACACGTTCATAGTAAATAGTATAAAGAAAGGATGAAAAATGATCGAAAAATTGAAGCAGCAATTTTGCGTACTTCAAGCCAAATGCTTAAATTAAATAAAGAGGCAACAAATGTTTATACATTAAAGAAACAAGTTTTACTTCAACAATTAAACTCTACAAGCACAAAAGAGGACAATGAGTTACTCCTAAAAACTGAAGATGGTTATTTTAATCTTATTCAAAGAATTTGGATTAAATTAAACGTTGACGAACAAGAAAAATTCCTACCTGAAGTTCTAAATCTTTTTGAAAAGTTTATTTAACATATCTATTGTAAAAGGTTCATTATCCACAATTGTTTAAGAAATAAACATGTTTAATTCTCTTGTAATCTTTTTTCGTATTGGTTGTCTTTGGTTGCACTCTAAGTTTCTATTGTAAGATAAATATTATTTGCTAGTGATGATATTTGCTAATCTTTATATGTTCTATATGTTTCAAATTTGAATTCTATAGTTATTTAAGATTTTTACCAACTTCCTTGCAAGTTATTGAATCTTTAAAAATAAATTTTCAACATTAAAGTCAATTTTAAAAAATCTTCAAGTTAACTCAACTGATACTTTGAAATATCAATTCTATTAATATTAAATTGAATCTTAGTCATTGTTTTAATTAACATAACATTATTATTTCACTATTATTTTATTTCATTTCCTTCGTGTTCAGTCATTAGTATTTGTAAAAACAATACCAGTTTAAAATATCAATATAATAATTTTCTTTAATTATAAAAACCATTAATTCGATTCACTTTTGTATGACCTTGAATTATAAAAAAATTCGTTTTTTCCATAATTCAATCTATACCTCTTCATTAAAAGGGGACATTTTGTTATTTTTACTTTTGGAGACTGTCACAACATTTTAAAAGTGGTTCAGATTTTTGTTTATTATTGTTGAAAAACAAATTACAGAATGTCCTAAGTATTTTTAATCATTCATTAGCATTTTACATGCATATTATATCACCATTTTCTCACCTAAAGAGGTCTCTTTTACCTCTCAAAATATTCGAAATTTAATCAGGAATATGTCCATTTCAATATGTCTACTAGTGCCCTAAAGTGGACCCTTTTCATGCAAAAGTATACATATCATATTAAAAATCGTGTAACAATTAAATTGATTAATAATATCTTGATTATATTAATATTAATATAAATTTATGTACACGGAAACAAATCTCAAGTGAAATTCATATTTTACTTATTTATTAAGTAGATTTTACTTGCAATTTTATTCATAAACTTCAGTGGATTCTATAAAGAATCTTTCAGTAAAATTACTATTTAAAGAAAGCGTTAAAAAATGAACTTTCTTCCCTTTCGCTATATCACTCTTAATATTTATGACTTAAGATTTCATGTCTACTTTGACTAATCATTCGTTTTTTGAAAGTTAGATTTCCTGGCAGTATTTTTATTATTTTGAAATAGTTCTATACTTTGTCCCAAGCCAAATTTAATTAAAAGAATAGATCATACATATATATGTGTATTTATCAAAAATGTATATTTTTTTTAAATAATCACATTTAACAGTACATTTAACTTTAAATCTTCCCTTTTTACATTACTTTACTTTTTCTCAAACTTAAAAAATTTCAAAAAAATATCTCTAAATTTTGTCATATTAAAATACAAAACGTTTTCCAGAATTTCGCTACATCACTTGCACATATCAGTGAAAAAATACTCATATGAAACAATTTTTTTTTATTTCAATTCAACAAGGCAAAATCAAACAATTTCAATAATTTTGAATTCAGTACATATTATGGCACCATTGCTAACTTCACGCCAATTTTTTTAATCACAATTTTTTTTATCTGACAGCAGTTGGCAACAGCCCGTTCGTGACGTCACACCCGTGTCCGTTCGCCCGTGTCCGTAAGCGTTAGCCTGTTTTCTGCTGCATTGTGAGGCAGTCTTCAGGCAGTCTTCACAATGCAACATAAACGGGTGAACGTGTACGGACACGGGTCTATTTTGCATGGATAACGTGCCCGTATCCGTGCGCGTTCGCCCGTTT
>WNHD01003617.1:4747-17174 GCA_011057455.1 Ganaspis sp. Gsp50
AAAAAACCAGATTTTTCTGTTATATCCTCAGTTAAAAAAGACTTTTGGACTTTTTGCACAAAAATTAGAAATATTTAATACCAAAAGTCTCTCCGTGTACTTAGGCCTAAATTATACTAGAGAAATCCCTGTAATTATTTTATTTAAAAGCCCGATTATTTTTAATTTGAAATACCCTATTTTTTGTGTTTGTTTGCAAAATTTAACATCAACTTTCATTTCTATATTTAAAGAATCCTGGTCCGACGAGCTAATCCGCCATTTATCAAACTTTAATTATTTAAGTTCATCACAGTACTTATATTTTACGCATTTTTAGCAAATAGGAAAAATCTCAGAACTTTGAACATCAATTCTGTGGGACATTTTTAAGGCAAAGATTTTGTAATGCAACGTTTAAGATCAATAGTAAAAAAGTATTATACTTACAGATCAGAACCAAATTAAAGGATGAAATTAGACTTCCGCGGGTTTTCGTACAAATTGGATGACATCGTCGTTCCGTTTTCCTAATCATTTTAATTCAATAAATTCTAATTTGTGCACGTGGTCTATTATATATTTTATAAAACACTGACTGTCTCACTAGCTATTCTGATTTCTATTTTAGCACTAATATAAGCGAAAAATCTCTGTTCTTAATCATAATTAATTAATACTTTAAATGTTATAAACATACTCTATCTGTTTTTTAATCAAATTGTAATTTTATTCAATGGATTAGCGTCAAACTAATATTAACTTATTTTATCCTCTTAAAGCACGTAAAAAAAAGAATTGAAAACGCAGAGGTAAAAATCTTCTCGTGTGTGGATCTTTTCATGGAATACTCGAGGAAGCATTGATATTTGCCAGACGCAGGAACAAGCCTCTTTGAAACTCATAGCATGCGTGTGAAAAGAAACTTTAGCGGCTCGTGTATTTACATACTAATTTAGACTCTCTGGCTTTTTTAAGAATCAATACAAAAAAATATATTCACCGGAAATTACTCGTTTGTTTTACCAATTTTGTTTCATTCCTTCTAAAGTTTAAATTCGATACGTTTCTACCCTTTTCTGTATATAACAATATTTTACTTTATACTTATGAAAGACTAAAACATTGACTTGAATGAAAGTTTATAGAAAAAGATGTTTATAAGTTTGTAAGAAAAGAACTTCAATTTAATAAATTACACTTGATTTTTTAATATGGTTTAAAAAAAGAGTATTTAGAAAAAAAACCAAGAATCGAAAAACTCATTATGTAAGGACAATGAATTGAACACAGTATTAAGATTGTGTTTATATCCAACCATATAATTTTAGTTATTCTAACCAGACGTTTCGTTGTGAAAGTAAAATTTGTAACATGTCAAATTATAATGAAACACTGGCTAATTTTTCATTGAGTTGATTAATGTAATTTATATACAGAAATCTGCTGCATTTAAATTAAAGTAAAAACATTCTATTAGAAAATGTGCCAAAACACTGAGCGAAGCAGATTTCCTAATTTCAATTAAAACCCCAAAAATTACTCTCTTGGGGACTTGAGGAATTTTCCGGCATTTTTGCATCCGTCGCGGATAATTACGCAAGTTCGTGACAAAATCAGAGTTTATTAACATTCTTGGTAAAACTGCATTCACAGGGGAGAATATTTTCTCAAGTTTCTAATTAACCGAGGGCGCGACCGACCACGCCATACCTATAAATTGGTTGCGCTTTGTACCTTACCGCAAAAGCTGCAAGCTCCTGGAGATGCTGCTAAAAGTCTGAACCGGTCTTATTGAGCTTCAAGCTTTAAGCTTTAAGTCTCAACTCTAAGCTCTACCAATTTTGCTCCTCCAATTTCTCTGCGTAATTTTGAAGACGTTCGCCGGACCTAACAATAAACTGAATTATTGTTTCAACAAAACTTGAAAGCTAATTCACAGATAAGCCATTAAATTTTCAACTTTAGCGAGTCAGTTGAGTTCAACCAGAAAGCTAATTATCAACTTGATTATGCATTTCTAGATTAAAATTTAATTGTAACAATCTCGCGCACTTCCAAATTCATTTTTCATCAAGAATATCCATGCGGGAGTAAAAAATTCTTTTTATCAGTCAGAGCAGTGTCGATTCTGTTTCAAAGTGTTTAAACTTTTAAAGTCTTCACCGAGACAAAAAAAATCTTGAGATATTCGACACAAAAGCCAAGACTTTGTCTGGAATCTTTAATTCATCCCTCGAGGAATATCTGCATAATGAGGTTCTGAAAAGCAGAAGAAAGTTTTAACGCTTTTAAACACAAAATGATCATTGCAATTATTTTTTATTGTTTGTTTGTCCTTGTTTTCCTTGAGATGGAGAAACTCAATCATAAACGAAAACACAAGTCTGAGTAAAAAAAGAGAAAGAAAGTGAGGGGAAAACAATCTCAAACGCATTCCTTTCTCTTGAGGGCATATTCATCCCTAAAGCCACCCCTCACTCAAATCACCCTTCACGCTTAACGATATCCAAACCGCCCATGGCTCGTTCCAGAGTGCTTCTATAATCATCGACTCCCTTCTTTTCTATCTCGGAATCTCGTACTCTCGTCAACTTATCGTGAGCCTACGAGTGCAAATAAAAATGATAGCACATAATTCTTTTACTTAAACACCACGGGGGTTCCAATCGGGACACATAAAAAAGAGAGTATTAATATTTACACTTTCACGCTCAGGCGAAATTAATAACAATAACGCGATTCAAAAATGTACTTAATTTATTTTCTCTTTGACTGATTCGAAAATTGAAAAAAGGTACAATTTTCCATTTGTTACGTATTTTAATTCCCAGCAAGCATGTTCTGTAATCGTTACGTAACATTAAGGTAACAGTGTTACATCACAAAGATACATAACGATTCTGTAACTGTTACATAACCAGATAGTTACACTGTTATGTAACAGTCGTTACAGAACAGTTACATAAATATTTCGTCTCTTTGTTACTGAACAGTGACGTAGCAGTGTTACGTAACAGTGACAAAATCATTACGTAAGTGTGATGGAACAGAATTACGTAATTGCGACATAACCCTGTTCTGTCACAGTTACGTAATTCTGTTCTATTGTTCTGTTAACAATTCTATCTCTCTGTTGTAACACTGTTCTTTCACAGTTACATAACTCTGTTCCGTCACATTTACGTAACAATTTTGTCACTGTTACATTACACTATTACGTCACTGTTAGGTAACAAAGAGACGCAATATTTATGTAACAGTCCTGTAACAACTGTTACATAACACAGTTACTAACTTGTTATGTCACAGTGACGGAATGGTTACGTCACTCAGTTTTTTGAATGAGTACAATATTAAACATAAAAATCTTAAGTGCCGCATTAGAGCAGTTGGTTAAGTACTTGCGTGTTTGTGCAAAGGTTCCCGGGTTCGAGTCCGCCGAGCGAGAAATTTTTCATTAAAATAATTTTAAAACTAAATGAAATTAAGTCTTAAAGTTTATAAATATGAGTATAAAGTAACACAAGATTTGTTATCGAGCGTGAAATAATTTCTTTTTAAATAAAGAAATTGTTGCTCACATTCTTACTTACACAGTTACAAAACTGTTACTCACATTTATGTAACACAGTTATGTAACTGTTACAGAAATCTGTGGTAGACATTTTTACTCACGTGTTATTAACATGTTACTAACAGAAAAAATCACAAAGATCTCACTGTTACGTAACATTTACGTAACATTGTTTGCTGGATTGCCGTCAACTGGTGCAATTATGAAACAGGTGAGGTAATTATGATACAAGAGCATTTTCTTATTAATAAGAGATTTATTTTCAACTATTTATATTTTTCGTTTGTACAATTGTTGAATGTGCTGCTGAATAATACATTTTTTTATTCTTTACTATTGTTATCTATTATTATTTCTATTATTATTATTATTATTATTATTATTATTATTATTATTATTATTATTATTATTATTATTACTACTACTACTACTACTATTATTATTATTATTATTATTATTATTTATTTATTTATTTATTTATTATCTACTTGAATGATGTTTTCAACATTTATTGTTACATTTAGCCAAGAATTATTATATCTGATAAATGAATTCGGAATTAAAATTTCGTACGGATGGTGGGATCGAACCCATGACACACGTATATGTAAATCCGAAACGTTATCCACGAGGCTACTCAACTATTGATTTCTATTTCATAAAAGGTACTCAAGGTAGAATGAACTCCTTATGTCATGGTATTTTAATAAACGTAATACTTTTCACACTGTTTTTTATTTATTTGTATATTATATTATATTACATTTTTTATTTATAAATCTTGCTTGTTTTTTTGTCAACTTGCAAAAATATTGAATCTACAGAGTTTCTACAAATTTTTCTTCACGAAATTCCATGAGTTCTCCATGATTTCCATGATAAAAATAAAAAAATTGTAGCATGATATTTTTTAATATATTTGTTAATTAAAACAGGAATTTTTCAATATTTTGTAAGAATTTAAATTACTTTTGAAATAATGAAATTTTTTTAAAAATAATTTTCTATAGAATTTAAATTAGTCAAGATTATTATATTTTTAATTTTAAAACCATTTGAAGTATTTTGCAGTGTTTTTAAATATTTTGAAGTGTTTTTAAATATTTTAGAGTAGTTTGAAGTATTGTAATACATACTTTTAAAATAATACAAAAACCAATATTTTAAAATTTGTTTATAATTTATTTAATACTTAAAATACTAATATTTTTAAATAGTTTGGAATATTTAGAAGTTTTTTAAATATTTTAAAGTAATGTAAAAGAATGGTTTTGTAAATAGTTTAGAGTAATTTTGAGTATTTTCAAATATTTTTAAGAATTTGAAAATATTTTGAAGTGTTTTGAAGCAGCTTGAAGAATTATAATACTTTTAAAATATCTAAAAATAATATTTTTAAATCAGTTCATACTTATTATTTAATACTCTCTAATTTTGAATCAGTAAAAATCTATTAAAAAATCTACTAATAATTTACGGCTAAAACTGAGCTACTAATTCAATTAGTAAATTTCAACTGAATATCAGTTATATGTAAATTCTACTGATTCTCAGTAAAATTCTATCGTATATTAGTGAATTTTTCACTAATTTACAGTAGAATTTTACTATTATTCAATAGATTTTTACTAAATGAATTAGTAGCTCAGTTTTCACTATCAAATAGTAGATTTCTACTGTTTCAAATTTAGAGATTACTTAAAATACTTAAATACTTAAATATATAAAATACCAATATTTTTAAATACTTTGAAGTTTTTTAAAGTACTTTAAATTAATTTTAAATACATTTAAATATATATTGAAGTATTTTAAAATATCTTGAAGAAGTTTTAAATATTTTGAAGAATCTTTAAATATCTTGAAATAATCTGAAGTATTTTAAAGTAGTTTTAAGTATTTTGAAATATTTTATAATGAAATTTTGCTTGTATTTCAATATTTTGGAGAATTTTGAAATATTTTGAGAATGTTGAAATATTCTGAAGTAATCTGAAGTATATTAAATTAGTTTTAAGTATTTTTAAATATTTAAAACATTTTGAAGAATGTTTAAATGTTGTGAAGTAATCTAAGTATTTGAAAGTAGTTTTAAGTATTTTGAAATACTTTAATGCAATTGAGGGTATATTTAAATATTTCGAAGTATTATTAAGTGTCTTTAAATGTTTTGAAATATTTTAAAGTATTAGGAAGTAATTTGAAATATTTTAAAGTATTGGGAAGTATTTGGAAATAGTTTAAAGTAGGTACTCTCTAAATTTGAATTAGTTATTTCCTATACTAATCGTCTACCTAGGTCGTCCACCTATTGAATTAGTAAAATTTTACTTATTGTTAGTAGAAAAATACTAACTCTTTAGTAGAATATCACTATTAGTAGTAGAATTTAAATAATCGAATTTTACTATTTCAATTAGTAATTTTCTACTAAAAAATAGTGATATTCTATTAAAAAATTAATAGTCTTCTACTAACAATTATTAAAATTTCACTAATTCAATAAGTGGACGACTTTTCCCCTATTTGTTAGTAGAAAATGAATAATTTAAACTTAAAAAGTACTTTTAAGTATCTTTAATTCAAGTGTTTTAAAATATTTTGAAGAATTTTTAAATATTTTGAAGTAGTCTGCAATATTTTAAAGTACTTTTGCGCGTATTTTGAAAGATTTTAAAAAAATTTTAAGTAATTTTAAATATTGTGGATTTTTTTGCAAAAGAAAAGTACAAATCTTTGAAAAAAACTTAATAAACATCATAAAGCAAAGAAATTAAATTTAAAAAATCCATGGTATAAATGAAAATTCCACAAGATTTCCACGATTCCACGGGAATTCCCGTTTTTCCATAGATACCCTGATCTACTCTGATTACATTCAAGAGACGATAAATAATCGTTCGTGATGGACTTTATCCTTTTTATACTGTAAGACAGTATACTGACACTTCGAATTTTCAAATGAATTAAGAGTCGACGTTGAAAAGGTCATTAACATTTTCTGCATAAACGAGTTAAAGATATTTTAACACAAATTTGTCTATTTAAGGGGTATTCATGAGCATACGAAAATGCGCTAATGAGGATATAAATTAGGCAATTTTAGATTACAAATTGAGTAAACAGTAGTGTTTCTGATTTAACTACACAACATAATTTTTATTACAAACTTGATCACAAACGCTTCTGGTGGTTGGGACAATAGTAGTACGGGACCAATAGCAATCGGGCATGCGGTTAGTTAATGCTAATTTGTGGGTGGACAGTAGTTTAGTGCGATTTGCACCATTCATGAATAGATACTGTAGCTTGGCGTATCTCACGGCTCACAGAGTCCTTTCGCTTCGCGTTACGAGATCTGAATCATTGATGGTCTTTGGTTCATCCTGTCTCGCTCTACTGTGTATATAGCTTTCATTAAGAGACTGTACCTGATTATGTTTCTAGTTTACCGGGCTGTTTCACATAGAATCGAATATAATAAGTTGATTGCCAATCGATCCACCACTTACCAATACACCCACACTAACCTTCCTTATTGAATTGCTAATAGTGCCTGCTTCCAATTCGAGTATTACCAATTTCTCCAGGAATTTCTTCTGCAATCAAAGCTATCTAAATCTTTGGCTTTTCGAATCAACTAAATAAAACCCCCAATCGATATTCAAATGTCTTCTAAATTAACCTTCACATCATCTAATAGGTCCAATCATAAATGCCTTATACTCAGAGCTCTGGTACAATAGAAAATCTTGCGAAAGTGACAATACCAGCATTAAAAAAATTTGAATTGAATAATAGCGACACAATAAACATAGCTGCCTCTACATGAGGAAGCGAATGATGACAAATATAGAACAAAAAAAGGAACAGTTTCAGCTTCTGATACCTTCCCTTTTTCCACTAGTAAATTTCTACTCAGCGCTTTCTATATTCTTTTATTCTATGTATTCTGTCTATAAGAAATGTTAAGGCATGAAATGAAACTAAATAAGCATAACTAAAAAAGTAACCAGAACAGGAAATTAAAATTCTTATATCTCTATATGGTTTAAAATCATCTGCATCTGCTATATGTGTTGACAGTTTGTGTTTGTCTTTTTTACTTTTAAATCAAACAATTTCTGTGCATTAGTAGTATATATCTAAAATTGACTTTCCGTGCATTATCGACAAATTGAAAATTTTCATACAATTGGTTTCGCCCAATAACATCATTTACATTTTTATTTTGAGGTAAGTTTTATAGGTTATCTTGATATAAGGCATTAATGATTGTCTATTTCGAAAAACGTGCATTATGTAAGTGTAAATCCCGATACGTTTGGAACTTGAACAAAATTCAACTCATCACAAAGAGGTTAAAAATTCATTTCGCCCTTTTATGCACTTTATTCCGAACATTGCAAAGCCACTTGGAAATGCACAGAATTTTTCACTTGTGCAAAGAATTTTTGAAAAGGACATGTTAAATGAAGTGAAACCTACTTTTTTGTGTAATTAATATTTTATCACACAACGGCATTGTTAATACTTTCTCGCTTTTTATAATTGTCAACTTTTTACCTTCTCGTTACTTTTTTGTACAAGTAACCAAGGTAAAAATTAAATGTTTAAAAATAACAAATTTTCATGTCTGTTATATCTTGTTATATATATATATATCTTGTTATAGTTCTTAAAAATCTAAGTTGTCGAGTGTTCGTTATTGCAAGGTGAATAATAAATTTTGAAGGGTTCCTTCAAAGAGTTTGTTAACTCTCGGATGAAAATTGAATGTCATGTTGATTTCCTTGTATTATTCAGTGTCACTTCCAGACTCTAATGAGGTCCGTAGTATAAGCTGTGACAGTATTCCCTTTTGTTGATTTAGAAAGCGTCATTTGTAGTCTGTTAAATATAAATATAATTTGATTCCTAAAGAGCTTTGTATGAAATTCAGATTTCGTTTTGCCTTTGTTTGTTAATACAACAGTTGACGGTTAATTTCCTTCAAACTGGGACTCGCGCCAAGATAATACAAACCTGTTATTGAAGCCGATCATCGATTTCTTGTCCACACATTTGACGAGACAAAGCCGCTGGCTTTGGTTCCTATTAAACTTTCCGAGAATTTCCCATTTTATTTGGTACCAGAATTTCAACAGATTATAGAGTTTTAATGGAAGTTGCAGGAGGTCAGACAATATTTAAAAGTCGACATTACATTCTGAAATAAAGCTCTTTCAACTTTTTATCACTCGACAAATACTTTACCAATCATTTTAATGTACTTTTATGTATTATTTTATGACAGGGTGGAGGCACCGGTTTTGGATCAAATGGCCACTGTGCTTATGCGTTTGTAAATAAATGCATTGAAAGTATCTGTAATTAAGATTACATTGTAAGATCTGTAATTGATACAGATCATTATTACCAATTAGAAAAAAAATTTAAATCAGATTGAATAAAGTAGTTCATTAATGACCATTTAATGCCATTAATAGCATTTGGTGCCAAAAAACAAGTTTTGGAAAAATGGAGCAATTTTGTTATTAGTTTTACATAAGAGACATTTTCTTATATGCGTATAGATTGAAAGAAAATAGCTCGACAGCTTGAAAGTCGCAAATGACAATGATTAGAAGTTGACAATGATTAGAAGTTGACAATGATTAGAAGTTGTCAATGATTAGAAGTTGACAATGATGAAAAGTCTGTGCATAATGGTTAGAAGTGTTTATTCATGGGATATGAAAGTTTGCAGCCGCTCAAGATAATCAGGGCGTGAAGGGATAAAAAGTTAAAGCTTTCATCTATCAAGCATAGTTGTAATAATTTCAACTTTTCACGATCGGGAAACGATTTTTATGGGTCATAAGCACACTGTTGGAATAAAAATTAGTTCGGTTTATGAGCCTCGAAGAAAGGATCAAAAAATTTTTATACGACTTTTCCTAATATCAATTTTCATTTGACAATGGCTGTAAAGATCACATGTAAAGATGTTTAGTCATTTAAAAAATACGTGTCTTAAGTTCTGATTCCCTTTGCACTCTAGGTACAAAAAATTTTACAAATTTAATGTAATCGCAATTGAAAATCGAAAATTGCTATTTACGGAAATTTTAAAGTTAAAATAAATTTTTAACCGACACCCACCAACATTATTATCACTTACCAGAATTTGTACTTTACAGCAAATTGTTAGGCATTTATGCATCAGGGTGTAACACAATCGATATTGTTCCATCAACTTTTCTACTAGAATCGACGACCGTAGAAAACCTTTAGTATATAGTGTTTCTGCCCACCTCTGGTCTATATTGCAAGCCCAAATCAAAATGATGAATTTATTATAGTAATCACAATAAACTGTTTTATTAATTGGTAAATTTTGTAATAGGTAAATCAGAAAATAAGACTGAAATAATGAAAATGAACTGACTGATAAACTATCGAAACTGTATTTTCCTATCTAAATTACCGTAAATTGAATTGATTGAAACTTTGAAACGTAATTTCTTTCTTGTAATATTTTTCTTTCGTGTTTGAGGTTATGTTAACTCGACACAGAAAAGAAGAGAAAATATTGGAAAAATTGAGAAAGAACTTTGCAAGAGTGCGAGATAAATTTTCTATATTACCACTCGACTAAAGGGATTTTCTGGAAATCTAAATATTGGAATACGAGACAGTAAGGAAATCTCTTGGTACATTGATTTCACAACCGTCTGAGAATAAGTTTGCGAGGGGTTTGGAAATCCTGGACAGAGGTAAAGCTCGCTGGATTCTTGTTTATCCTGTGGTAGTGACAGTAGTCTCCAAAGGGGAGCGAACAACTGAATCCGGAAGCGGATCTTACAAAGGAGGCGACAACTTGGCAGGGCGCGTGTTTCGCGCTTACATACACATGAAGACATTTCCTCGGGTGCAGACCAAATCCCAAATTTCCATATTTATATACGGGCTGGATTAGTCGAACCGTGCTGTCCCGCTTCAACTTTGGGACGAGCAATTGAAAACGTGGCTGGCTCTCCTCATGTCCTGGAGGGTGGCTGATAGTTAGGGGATGAAGGAAACGAAGGACGATACAGAAATCCGCTACAACTCCGACAACTGCAATTCGCTCAAATTGAGCGGCCCAATTTGCAAGGATTGTGATGCTAAACGAGGACCCGCGAGACGAAAGAACATTCTGGCCAAAACGAACTCGACGCCTCCACCTCACATCTTCCTTTACTGTTCACCTTCCTGATTTCCCGCAAAGTTTAAGCAACCTTCCATCCAAATTTGAGTCTGCGTCAAAATTGCACATTTCAACAATTCTCACAGCTGAGCTCAATTTAAACAAAATTCCCTACGAGTAACTCATCATTTCCAAATGAAATGGAGCTTTCAGAAAGTTGCTTCACATACGACCTTCCTATAAGAGCTGCTGTCAATTCAATTTCGGAATTTTACTGATTTATGCATCAATAAGACATTAGTCAATTATGTAGAGGAGACCGGGGCTAGTTGTAACTCTTTTTAGAATATTGTATATATTTTGGAATATATCAAGTCTTTTCAAAGTATTATTACTTTAATCGATAAATCAATTATTCATACAATAAATAAGAACGAAGAAAATATTTAAAAGTACATATTTTCGACACAATAAATGTTTTTTTTTAAAATCGACTGTTACAACTTGCCCCAGCTCGGGGCTAGTTGTAACAGTCGCGGGGCAAGTTGGAACAAGAATAAAATTGTGTATTTTCAGCTTTATTGAACTTTTATTTTTTAAAGACAAGTATTAAAATCAGTTTTTTACAACATCTTATCGTATGAATGAACTTCAAACTTGATAATTATTTTCAACTATTAATTAATTATTCTATTAAATTATTTCGAAATCTAAAACATAATTGCGTACTCTCTAAATTTGAATCAGCGATAAGTGAGCCACTTTTTCAAATCAGAGCATATACGCTGAGAATCAGCGGATTTTTAGGTTATGTTTCACTGAAGCATCAGCGTATATACGCTGATTTGAATAAGTGGCTCACTTATCGTTGATTGTGAGAATCAGCGGAATTGAAAACTTTATATATATATCAATCGATTCATTTTTTAAAGTAGAAAATTTTTCCCGAAGCAACTGTCATTAAAAAATGATAATTTTAAAAGTTATATTATGAAAATAGAATTTTAATTGTCAAAAATCATGAAAAATTGTTATTTACGCATTCAATTCTGGGTAAAATAGGTATATACTTTATTCGATTCCGATTAATCGATTCCTTTTTAAATGAAGAAAATTTTTTCAAGAGGAACTGTCATTAAAAAATCAAACTTTCAAAAGTTATATAATAGAATGGAATTTTAAATGTCAATAATGATAGTAAATTCTCATTTACTCACCGAATTCTTGGTAAAATATCGAATTTATATAGGTCATTCGATTCGTCTCGATGCAAGAAATACAAATTTCGCAGTAATTACATCAAATTTATATCTTAAAAAAATTTAATGCTAAAAACCGGATTTTTAAAGGAAAAAATGGTGTAAAAAAAATTTGAATAAGAATTTTTGAAAATCCCTAAATACAAATCTTGATATTCACGAGTGTAAAAAATACACCAAATTTTATTGAAATCGGTCAAAGCGTTCTCGAGATATCCTGGCGACAAAAAAGGGTGACATATACACACACACACACACACACACACATACATCTGGACATATAGGTACTTCAAACTTCGAATTTAAGCTTTTTAGATGAAACTAAGTCGATTTAGACTATTTGTTGAGTGAAAAGTAGTTAAAGTAACTGTTTTTATAGTTATTCTGACGTTTTTGCTATAGTTAATTTAACTACTTTTGAAGTAGTTGATACATAGTAGT
>WNHD01003618.1:0-12426 GCA_011057455.1 Ganaspis sp. Gsp50
AATGTATCCATAGATTACATTATTAACCTCTGCAGCGGGTTATTCTGATCTTTTATTTCCCTAGGGGTATAATAGTACCATTATAGCCCTGTTGAGATCGTTGGTCAATAAGAGGCTACTTACTTTCCGGTTTATAGGTTAATAAGACGCCTAAAATATGCCTGTGTTACATAAAATATATAAAGGTGACAAACCTCTAGATAAAGTCTCATCATACAGGCCTATATGCCTGTTGAATACGATGGGCAAACTTTCAGAGGACATGGTTCTGCAAAGAATGCAAAATCACTTGACCGATGAAAGTAGTCTTCCCGATTACTAATTTGGTTTCTGACAAGGCTGGTCCACAGTTGACGCCATTCAAGCGGTAGTGAACATAGCCAAAGAAGGGAAAAACAAATTGGAACCAGGGAAGAAAAAGAGCTTCTGCGCGTTGGTTGCTATAGACATACCCAACGTGTTCAATTCCGCTCGACGGGGAGATCTCATCAAGTCGATGAGAAACAAAAGCATACCGCCCTACCTGTTGCGGATAATGGATAATTATCTTAGAGACAGGTGGGTCATTTATATGACCCACCTGTATTTTATTTATATGAGAGAGACGCCTACACTCTCAAAGAAGAGATGCAGCGTGGGGCCCTTCAAGGTTCAAGGGTGGGACCATTTGCGTAGAATGTATCTGACGAAGACTTTATAAGAATGTGCCTACCAGAAGAAGCGTGATCATCGGCTTTGCAGACAACGCGTAAATCGTGTGCGTAGCTGCGACTGCAGAAGCTCTTAAAGTACTCGTCAACAAATGTCTGCGGCTAGCAATAGGCTGGTTGGATTCCAGAGGCCTTTGAATGGCATTGGAAAAGACCGAGGCTTTGCTGGTCACAGACAGACATGGATACAAAGCTCCACGAATCGTGATAGACGAATTCGAGGTCAAGTTGAGAAAACTGATCAAGTATCTTGGTGTGGAGCCTGATGGGAGGTTAAACTTCCATCACCACATAGCTACAGCGTCTAACAATCCCTAATCCTCAGCATGTGACTTCACCCTTAGGGTGCAGTCACATACAGAGGAATAGAGGATCAAGGCCAACGCACAATAGGTTCGCGAACGACGTTCGCGAAAATTGTACATAACTTACGCTGTATCTACATGGCAACTCAAATTGCGCGTTTTGGCGCAGTACGCAGAGTTTGCAATTATTTGATTGGCTACAACTCTGCGTACTGCGTACAAACGCGCCGTTCGTGCTGTCATGTAGATACAGCGATAGAGAAGGACAGATTCCACGCATTAAGGAGAGTCCAGAATAGGCAGTTTGAGGTTAGGTTCTCAACTTCGACGCGTCGATAGAACAATAGAAAACAATAGACCGACGCGTCGCTTTCTACACGTCGACGTTCGGAAACCATCTATTCTGGACTCTCTTTTACTTTCGCGAACGTATTGTGCGTTGGCATTTAGTGGAATAGCCGAATAGAATAGACTAAGGGTGCAGTCACATGCGGAGGGTCAGAGGCAGGGATGGATGCGTATAATACATGATGTATTATACATGGGTTTTCTACGTATTTTACATACGTATTTTTAATTTATATAAAAAAGTGAGGGTATGTACGTAAATTTCAATGGATATGTAAAATACATAGGTTTTATACATTTTATACGTATCATACGTCAGGAATGTATTATACGTAGTAAACCTCGAGTGACGCGTCATCACCCATCCCTGGATAGAGGATTGGTGGAATAGACTAGACCAATGAGATAATTGGTCATATTAGAATACATTTTCTGAGTGGTGTATTCTTTTCCACTAATCCTCTATTCCTCCGCATGTGACTGCACCCTAAGCTAGGGATGTAAAATTTCATGAAATATTGGTTTTGTGATATATTTCATGAAAAATTGAATTTTTCAAATAATTTGGCGTTAATGTTTGAATTATTGGTAATATAAAGATACTTTTAGGTTTATTAGTACTAATGTATTATTATTATTTTAAATTATTAATATATTGAATATTAAGCTAAAATAAAAATAGAAAATAATTAGAAATAAATTTTAAAGTATAATTAGAAAAATATCATAATTATTTTATATTACATTATTCATGATAATTAATTACTTTTAATTATTATACCATTTGTAAAGAAAATTTTTAAATGAAATTATGTATAAGAAACATTTATGTCTTAACTTTTAAAAATAATACAAAAACTAAAGGCTATAAATAACTTTATGCGCATGCGCATTGAGTTCTTTAAATATTTCAATGAAATTTATATATTCGTGCAATGAAAAATTGAAATATTTCAATCTTGCATGAAATTTTTTTTCGCAGCTTCACTTACATCCCTACCCTAAGCAAAAAATACATTCTCTTGTGCCCCATTATGTGATTGGTCTATTCTATTCCACTAATCTTCTATTCCTCTGCATGTGATTGCACCCTTAGATATTATACGTACTGAACCCTGCCTTTGTCTAACCTCTACTCATGTTTACACTACATGCGCTTGTAGTCTTCTTATTTTACAGTTTAATGAGAGTCTGACAAATATAGTAAATAAAATGGGAAATATCGTGACATACTGTAATTTTTAGACTACCTTGCAGTAAAGAAACATTTATAACAATTTATATGAAATTGAAGTGAATGATTGATGTAAAAAATGTCTAAAAGAATATTCGTATTGAAATAATTTATTTGTCAAGGATCGGATAATAGAATATGGAAAGATAATAATAATGAAAATATATTTTTGAATTGATGTGCTATTAAATTGGGTTTACACCGACGATATGTAAACAGAAGACAGTGTCTCTGATTCAAGACGTAGTAAAAGTAGACAAATCTGTTAAAATTTGGTACCTGCTCTTCCACTTCAACTTGTGAATCCGACGAGTTAAGTACATCTTCTTGAGTTAGCATCTGTAACACAAATTGTTTATTGATTTATTTATTGTGGATTTAGACAAAGTAATTGAAATAACTTAGATTTAAAATTATAAAAAAGTAAAAGAAAAGTTCTAATAGTTCACAAGATTTTGTTTACACTTAAGAAGCATACATGAAATGTAAAACTTACCGTCTGCTTTACATTTGTTCGATAGTGATGTTTAGTAGATCTTGATAATTCCTCCTCGTCATCCTCTAGCCATAATTTATAATTTTTTTTCTTTTAGTTTGCGACATAATGAGTCACTGATTAGTTTATATTAAGTCAAATTTATTTTGTTAGAATTTATCTTTCAATTTCTAAATATTTTTCAAATTACAGTATTTGACAGATGTTTTTTTTGTTTATGTATGGTTTTTTAAGACAAAGTTATAAACAATTATAGTTTATAACAAAGTTATAAACTTACTGCTGTCAAAAATGTCTTACGCGTATGTACGTTTTTATGAAGATAAAACATTTTATATTTGTAAAACTGAAGATATAAAGAAATTAAAAGACGTTAATGACTATAAAAAAGATAAATTATACAATGTTAAGTGGACGAACGGGCAATATTACGCAGCTCAAATAATTTTCTTTGGAAGTAAGTTTCAAAACATCACAGCACAAAAAAACAACTTAATTTCACAGTAAACTTCTTTTAAAATTTTGATAACTTTTTAATTTGCTTTGAGGTTTATTTTTATTATTTATTGTCTTGGATTGCATTAAGAAAATAAATTAAAAGGTCTTGTAATAAATGTAAATAAGTAAACGCTGTTTTAATATTCCATTTTACTAAGTTTTAATTAATGTTTTTAAATTCAGTGAACACATTTTTTTTAGTTAGCGAAATAAAGAAAAAATTCGAAAATTTAATTTTAATTGATACGATTCTTTTTTCAAGATAAAAAATGTTAGTGAATCACATTTTTATTTTATTTTTCGTGTTATATGCAGTACGTAATTAAAACTGATTTAATCTAAATGTGTTTTTATTAAGTTTTTCGCATTTATTAATTTTCAATTAGCTATTGTTTTGGAATAAATTAGAACAAAATGGATTTTTTATTCATTTACAGAAAATCGTAAAGAAATTGAGAGTCAAGTTAAATATCAAAAAGATAACAACATTAGAATGAGAGTGCATCCTGTAAAAAGCTTGAACGTGTCCGTAGAATCAATTTCTTCTAACCACCGAGAACATCAGCAGAATCAAAAAAAAAGATGAGAAGGTTATTCTATACAATCTAATAAATAAGATGAACTTTGTTAGGTTAAAACAAAAAAAAACAAAAAAACTTTTTGTTAGTAATGCTTCATGCACATTTAGTTAAAAAGATTATATAAATTGTTTATTCGTTGTTGCTTTAGCTGGAAATAATTTTGTCTTCATTTTCCTATATTCCTTCAAATACAAGGAAGTTTTTTTTATTGTCAATAACTTAACTCGAAGTCTCTATTACTAATTTTTAAAGAACATTTTGGTTTTAATCAAAGTACCCGGATCGATTTGTCTTAATTCCATGAAAAGGTTATTTAAATTCTTTTTTTTTGATATTTCAGTTAAATTTTCCAGTTACAGATTTTAACATTGATGACATATTTCATGACATACTTATGCAACAGAAATCAACTTTGTTTTTAAATTCAAATTGTACAAAGTTTATCTAAATGTGAATCCATTAATTTAGTTGTGAACATAAACTTTATTATTTTACAGAGTGGTTATCGGTTCTTTTACTGCTTACAAGTTTAACACCTGATTTTGATAATGTTATCTTGGTAAAAACGTTTTTAACATTGCACTGGTATGAACTGTAAATGTTTTTACACTGTTATCTTTTGATGTTTTTTTGTTTATCTTTTGATTGTCTTTTTGTCCTTTATATTTTTAATTAGAGTTTTCTTAGAACAAACTACAATGGTGGTAATTTTAATTCTCACCTTTAATCAAAATATAATTTGTCTTTCTATTATCGACATTTCACAGTTTAAGTAACTATTAGTTCAAATTTATAGTGACTTTTAGTCACTAACTGCTAATGGTGACGAACAATGAAGCTTGCATTTGGATTTTATTGAAAATATTGTTTAAAATAACCTTTACATTTGCCAACCGCTGTTCTCGAATCTTTTTCGGTCACACAAAAAAATTTTTTTAATAAGTTAATCGTGTACTTCCTGCATTGATATTTTATTAGAATTAGTATAGTCATTATACTTTTGTTACTAACAGTTAGAAAACCTTATTCAAATATTATTTCTTTGTGACTGTACAAAAAAAATCATACATACCTTGTCCTTTAACCTAAAAGAAAATACCGGGCACTCTGATCAGATTAAATCAATCACTTTTTAAAAATAGACGTCACAAGAAATATTAAAACAAGATGAAAAATATCCAAAATGCTATCTAGCAAATAAAGTTGAAAGTGTTTCTGGAACCCTTCCCAAAATTTTATAAATTTTTTTTTCAAACATAGGCCGAACAGAAATTGATTTCAAAGTCTCAAAAAAAGCTTGAAAGAGACATATTTGAGAAAAAGAAGAAGGCATACCAATCCAAATCGGTTTTATCTAAGAACCAAGCTGAGAATGAAAGTGCCTTAGAATTAAACTTATTGAAATAAAAATTAAAAGAAGCTGAAGATAAAATTAAACAGTATGAACTTAATTTAATTCCAAATACTGGAAGTTTAGCAAAAAAGAAATTAACTTTCCCAGAAAGTAGGTATTCTATAATTTAACAGTTGTACGATTAACACGAAAATTTCTCTTTTGGATTTTAATAGAATGTGATGGAATTATGTCTTACATTCTAATTTATAATTCTAAAAATCTCAGTTTTATACATTTAAATGTGATCAAGAAAATTTAGTATTATCTGATTTTTAACATACCATTCATTGTTTTTGTTAAACTAGTATGATTGGGCTAATATCATTGTGCCTGTGACAATGAATAAAGTAAGAAAATAATAGAAATTAACCAAAACATTATTTATTTTTCTATACAAAATCCCAAAGTAACTCAATAAGAGATGTACATGACATTTACTATGACATTTTTTCAGCTTCCATTCTCGATGAAAATCATCATGTGAACAGACTACAGTGATAATAATTGATGACCATAACCTTCAATGTCACCAACAATTATCGCTCTTAGATAAATAGATTATGTTTAACAAGAAACGTACCATAAAGAAATGTGTTTAGTATTGCTAGGTTTTGATACTGGAGTTTAGAGTGTGACTCTTCAAGCTAACGGATTATGGATGTCTTTGATTATCGCTCCACGATGTTTACTTGATTACACTCATAAAAAAACGAAAGTTAAACAAATTATTTTATGTTTGGAATTAATTTGATAGTACTAGGGTTTGATGATAATCAAGCTTCGTTAATGATTTTATGAGTTGAAGAATTATGATTATCAATGATTGCATAGCCCCACAAACAAAAATAATTTTTTGTCTGATGGATCAGAATTGTCATTTCGGATCGTTGAATCCGCAACCGATATCAAAATTCAAAAGCTACATCGCGTTTTCTTTATAGCCTCAAAAAACAAGAAATTTAAGTTCAAATTGTTGTAGAATTTGTAAAAAGCATATAAAATTTCGGACCTTACACTAAAGAATGTAATCTTTAAAGTATTACCTTTAATTTATGTTCAGAAAACTTAAAAAATATCCAGTACTTCCCGAGATATGAGTCCAATCGTTTTCTTGTCAGGAATTAGATAGTAGTAAAATCGAATTTAACATAAAGCTTTAGGTATGATTCTAAGGGTTGAATGGATATGGCTATCTATGATTGCTACTCTTAAAAGGTTCACTTGACTATGTTTATCAAACAATGAACCATAAATAATTATTTTTTGTCGGAAATTACATAGTTGCTCCAGAGGTTGATAAACGAGCTTTAGGGCATATGTCTGAGGGTTGATGGGTTAAAGTTATTAATGATTGTTGTAAACTTGCTTTTCTTTATCGAACAACGACCAATAATTAATTCTCTTTTGTCGAGAATTAGATAATTGTCTAGGATGTTAATATTATTTTCAATTAGTAGTAAAGCTTCAAAATTGATATTATGTCGGGAATCAGTAAGGTCGTTAGACTTCTGCATAATCTAGCTTATGGAATCATCTAGGATTTAAAGTGTCTGTAATTAATTTAGCAGTGCTAGGTGTTATAAAGAAAGCTTAGTAGATGATTCTGAATGTTGAAGCGTTATGGTGGTTATTGATTCTAACTCATGGATGTTTGTACTTGATTACAGTTATTAAACTATGAAAGTTTAAACAAAATGCTCTGCTTATGACTTGGTTTAGTAGTTCTACGTGTTAATAATGCTACTGAAGTGATGACTCGAACGATTTGCTTATTTCTTTTTTGCAATAAGGGTAACGTTTACCAACCAGTGATCTTAAAATAAATAACCGATTCAAATGGGACAGCATATATATATGTACTCTTTCTTTTGAATATTTGGTTTTAACTTTTACTATATACATTATATATATACTATACACATTCATTAAATTTTAAAAGGTTAAGTTTTATAATCGTAAGATAAAATTGTATTACGTTAATTTATTTTACATTCAATATATTTTTTTAGTTTCAGTCGACCACTGGAATTTTTATATTTGATGTACAATGTTCCTTTTTGGGCTTTGAATCATTATTTATAAACGTATTCTTGAAATGTACATAAATGTTGTTTCATTTATTTCTTAATAGGTAATAAAATTTAGAACATTTTTTATGCACCTTTGGAAGTTTGCATTTTTCAAGGAAAAAATTAAACAATAATGGCTATAAGTTATTCGAAGTCTACCGGAAAATAGCTTTAAAAGAAGCCTATGACCAATAAAAGATGAATATTATTTCAGATATTATTTCAATTTCTATAAAACACTACGAAATCCACTATTTTAAAGATATCTAACTGAAAATGTGACAAAAAGACTTTAATTACGTCTCATTTGTCTATAAATTTTATTGCCTGTTAGAAGAAAAAATGAAAAACATTTTTTACTTTGTATTTTTCATATTTAAACACGTTTTTCATTCGTCAACAAATGAGTGATCTTTTAATTCTATCCGGTAGTGTTATTTTAAAAAATTCTAAGTATTGTTTTTTGTTGGTATTAACGTTAAATATTTCCATACTGATCAAACTAGTTGTCATTTTATTTGATTTATGAATGTCTACCAATTTTTAAAAAGATATATTTATTATTTTAAATGTAAAACGGGAAATAAATTTTGCCTTCAAGTCATTTGACTGCTGAGATAATGTTTCGTCATATGCCCTTGATACAATTTTCTGTAAGAAAGCATTAGAAGACTTTTTAAAATTTGTTGAGAATAATTTTTACATTTTTACTGAAAGAAAAAAAATTCTAATTTGCGATTATGCAATTGTCTGCAACCTTCTTAATATTATTAATATTATAAAGTTCTGTTAATTCCAAAATAGCAAGTTTCGTTAAAAGCTAAATTAATCTTTATTTTTTAAGGTTTAATAAAGTTAACTTTAAAATTACACAGCTTTACACGGTGATAAGCGGTCTAAAAAGATATGCGACATTGTAATCTCGGATGACGATGGTATGAAGTATATTTTACTTATTAAGAAGAAACATCTCTTTTCATTAGTTATTAACATTTGTTTTCTAATCATACAAACATTATTACAGATATATTGATGATTTAATGAGCAAAGATGAAAGAATGCCAAAAAACAATTTCGGTCTATTAATGCATAAGAAGTCTCAAAAACATTCTGCTGCCTCTGGTATTCTATTCAATTATTCGTACTGTTGTTCATTGTTCATTTTGCTGACCTGTATTATATTAATTAATTTATACAGTTCAAAATATGACAGATCAGTATAAATTATTAATTTGTTTAAATTATAAATATTTTATTACAGACAGCGATGAATCAATGGATAGTGATAACTTTACTCGTAAAAATAATGTCAGTCCTTTTGTTCAAAAGGAGTCGCAAGGAGGCCATAACAATGATGGTATTTTCTAGTAATTTCATTTAATTAGATTCGATAGAAAAATCAAATGAAATTCTTACCTTATTTTTACTCTAAGTTTTCACATAAATAATTTGCGACCTGGATACTTAAAAAGAATCGAACGTCCTAAAAGTTTTTGTTTTAATTATTTGTGATTTTTATAAAATTAGCTTTTTTTTGAGAATCGACAATAAATAAAAAAAAAAACGGACGTAAGGTCCCTTTTAACTGCCCAGGTCACATTTAACCCAGTAAATTGTAGAACTTTACTACAAAAATGATAATTAAAGCACAAGCATATTTATTAAAAGTATTGACATAATTCGAAAGTCATGGCCTTGTATTGGCATTGTTATTGTCGATGCTCGGCTGCTACTACTGTGGTGATATTTTCTAGTTACCCATAAAGTAACATGGAAACATTGACAAAAAATATTATTTTACAAAATCACTATTATTGCGTTTTATAAATAAAATATTATTACAGAAAGCGATGGTTTAAGCGGGGATGAAAATAATGATAAAATAGATTCGCCGTCTGAGAATAAGAGCTGACACTGCTGCTGCCTAAAGGAATTTAGCGTGGGCGAAACTCGCTAACAGTCTCCTCTTTTCCTCTTGCGGACCGACAATATTTGGCATCATCCGCCCCATATTTGCCGCACACTTTATCGCCTTGTTAGACGCTGTAGCTATGTGGTGATGGAAGTTTAACCTCTCATCAAGCTCCACACCAAGGTATTTGATCTGTTTCCTTCACTTGACCTCTAATTCGTCTAACACAATTCGTGGGACTTCATATCCACGTCTGTCTGTGACCAGCAAAGCCTTGGTCTTTTCCAGGGTTATTTGAAGACCTCTGGCACCCAGCCAGCTTTTTGCTATCCGCAGACATTCGTTTACGAGAACTCCAAGAGCTTCTGGAGTTTCGGCTACGCGTCGTCCGCAAAGCCTACGATCACCGCTCCTTCGGGTTGTCTCATTCGTATGAAGTCATCGTAAGATACATTTTATACAAATGATCCCACCCTTGAACCTTCAGGAGCCCCACGCTGCAATCTCTTCTTTGAGAGTGCAGGTTTTTCCCTCATAAATGACCCACCTTTTGCTAAGATAATTATCCATTATCCGCATCAGCTAGGGCGGTATTCCTTTGTTTCTTATCGACTTAATAAGATCTTTCCATCGAGCGGAATTAAACGCGTCGCGTATCTCAATAGCAACCAACGTGCAAAAGCTCTTCTTTTTCCCTGGTACCAATTTGTTGTTCCCTTCTCTGACTATGTCCACTACCGCCTAAATGGCGTCAACTGTGGACCGACCTTCGTGGAAACCAAATTGGTAATTGGATAGAATATTCTCACCGGTCAAGTGATTTTGCATTATTTGCAGAACCATGTCCTCTAGAAGCTTGTCCATGGTATCTAACAGTCATATAGACCTGTATGATGAGACTTTATCTAAAGGTTTGTCACGTTTTCTTAGGAGAATTAGCCTGTGTTTTTTCCAGTCACGGAAGAACTCTTCACTTTTAAGACAAGGATTGAAACTGTCAAGCAGAATCTGGGATGAAGTAACGATCACCTGCTTTAGGATCTCGCTACTTATCCCATCAATTCCAGGCGCCTTGCCTGACTTTAATCTTTTGCTAGCACTTTTTAGTTCCACAAGAGTGATGAGTTCATCCTCACCGACTTGACAGGTACTCCAGTCCATCCTAAGCCATGGTTCCGCAGAAGAAAACAGATCTTTTATTATGTTTCTGACCCAATCGAGATTGTCCAGGCCGGGGTTCCTTTGCCTCGTTACTAGTTTTTTAGTAACGATTTTAAAGGCCAGACCCCATGGGTCTTTATCGACTTGCCTGATTAGGTCCTTCCAGCTACGGCGTTGAGAAGCCCGGATCTCGATTTTTAGGTTCTGTTTTACCTCCTTATATGCTTCTTTTAGCAAAGGATCTCCCTTAAAACCGGTTATATATCCTTTTAGCTTTGGAGCATGCTATTCGCAAGGAGGCCAACGCATCGGACCACCAGTGCAAGGAACGTTTTCTGGTAGAGGTGCCTCTACGACTCTTAATTATTTTTGCCATTTAAAATTGAACCTCTAGGTTCAACTCAATTTTTTGAGAACATTCTCGAGAACATTTTCACCAATGTTAATTAATTTCGGTATGGTTATTTAACTCTTAAAAATTTGGAAACTGAAATAAGAATTTTTAGAAAAACTCATTTAAAAAATAATATATACATATAATATAGATAATAATATAATATTCAATAAAACTAAAAAAAATACATTTGTATTTTATTTTTGAAATCAGAGCAGAAGGTTTTAAATTGATTTCCGAAATTGTGGTCAGCATTGCATATCTTAACGCTTATCATGCAAGTATGACATAATATAATTTGCAAAATTATACACTGTATTGATTAAATATTTGCAATCTTTCCCTTCTTGGTGTTATAGTATATGTGAGGCTCCACGACAAAAGGGACCTTATGCGCTTTTCGATAGGTTCGCTTTTGCCGCAGTACATCATAGTAATAGCAAAACTCGTAAGGTCCCTTTTTTCTTTTCAAATTCGTTAATTATTATGAAACCCAATTGTACTACTATTAATAAATAGAATTAATAAATGAAATACTATTATAGAAACTGATAATTTAATGGACAACGGTAGCAGTAATACCAAAGAAGATAGGTGTCTCTCTGCAAACAAAACTTTACAAAATCAGCCTTCTACCTCTGGTATTTAATTTTATTGTTTGTCAAAATGTACTCTATGCAATCATTTAATACTGATATCTAGTAAAAATCATTCATATAATTTTATTTATTCAGTTTTACGTGAAAGTAACATCAAAGAATTAGAAAACAGATATACCAGTGGTATGATTTTCATTTTCTTTTTTATATACAATATTATGAATATTTTCTTAGCAAACACTGCCTATGAGTGCGAAAGAGACAGATTTTTGCAAATCGCACACTTCCTATGACTACTATGAAAATATATAGGGTCAAGTGGGGTAAGTGTAAACAAGGGGTAAGTGTAAACAGTAGTCTTTGGCGCTTAAATAAGACTTTTTTAATAAATTCTACTACACAAACTTGAACATTGTATCACACATAACAGGTTTCTAGTAGTACTTTTTTTTGCAGTAGTGTACGCCTACTTGTATGACAATGCATAAAATGTTGATAATCAAAGCGCAAACCTTTCAGTATTTCTACCGTTATTTGCGTAAAAAAAAAATTGTTTCTATTGTGTATAATTATTCGTTATTTATACCACAAGAATAATTGATATTGTTTTTTGACTTTAATAAATCCAGATAAGAATATCACGCTGTTTACACTTACCCCAAAAATTCGTAAATTTGGGGTAAGTGTAAACACCACAATACGTAACACTTTCTTAAAGGCAGA
>WNHD01003619.1:0-12424 GCA_011057455.1 Ganaspis sp. Gsp50
AAGAACTTCTGTTTCAATTGCTTCGGACAGGGTAAAGGTTGGTTGGATAAACTGCAAAATTTGGGTCAGAGTGGAAGTAAACAGGTGCTTTATTAAATGCTTAGGAAAGGTATTCCCAACGGTTTTTGGGCAGGGTGAGGAATGGTTGGATAAACTGCAAATTTTGGGTCAGATTTGAAGTAAACAGGTGCTTTATTAAATACTAAGGAAAGGTATTTCCAAACATTTTTATAAAGGTTGAGGATTGATTGGATAAACTGCAAAATTTAAGTGAAATTAAAAGTAATTAAGTGATTCGGACTTCGTGCTTCGAACAGGGTGATGGTTGGTTGGATAAAATGCAAAATTAGAGTCAGAATGGAAGTAAACGGGTGATTTTTTAACAATTTTGATGATAGCAATTGTGGCAGGGTGATGATTGATTGGATAAACTGCAAAATTTGGGTCCGAATGGAACAAAAGAAGGTCTTTATTGAATGCCAAACAAAGGTACTTCCAAAGATTTTCGGGAAGTGTGAAGATTGGTTGGATAAACTGCAAAATTTTGTCAGAGTGGAAGTAAACAGGTGCTTTATTAAATGCCAGAAGAACTTCTGTTTCAATTCCTTCGGACAGGGTTAAGGTTGGTTGGATAATCTGCAAAATTTGGGTCAGAGTGGAAGTAAACAGGTGCTTTATTAAATGCCAAGGTAAGGTATTCCCAACAGTTTTTTGGCAGGGTGAGGAATGGTTGGATGAACTGCAAATTTTGGGTCAGATTGGAAGTAAACAGGTGCTTTATTAAATGCTAAGGAAAGGTATTCTCAAAGATTTTTATGCAGGGTGAAGAATGGTTGAATAAATTGAAAATTTTGGGTGAGACTGGAAGTAACCAAGTGATTTATTAGATGCCACAAAGACATTTGTTGCAATTGCTTTAGACAGGATGATCTTTGGTTGGATAAACTGCAAAATTTTAGCCATATTGTGAGTTAACAATTGCTTTATTAATTGCCACAAAAGCTTTCCTTGTAATTGCTTCAAACAGGGTGATGTTTAGTTGGAAAAACTGCAAATCTTGGGTCCGAATGGATGTAAGGAGGGTTTTTATTGAATGCCAAACAAAGGTATTTCCAAAAATTTTCAGAAAGGGTGAAGATTGATTGGATAAACTGCAAAATTTTGGTCTGATTGGAATCGAATAGGTTTTTTATCAGATGCCACAATAGATTTTGTTGTGTTGCTTTGATCGGGGTGAAGGTTGGTTGGATAAACTGCAAAATATGGGTTAGAATGGAAGTAAAGAGCGTCTTTATTAAATGTTATGGAAAGGTATCTTCAAAGCTTTTCGGTCAGGTTTAGGTTTGGCTGGATAAATCGGAAAATTTGAGTCAGGTTCGACGTTATTAGGTGCTGATAAGAAAAGTAGAGGTAGTTCCGCGGTTTTTCAATAGGTTCAGTAAGAAAATGTAGAGGGAAATAGATTAACATTGGGCACATGGGTTTCCGGATTAGGTTAAGATGATCCCCTTATGATTAGGATGAATTCCATTATGGTTAGGATGAATTCCTTTATGGCTAGGATAAGATGGTTTCAGGTTTAAACGAATGAAATGTTATCTTTAGGTGTAAATGCGAGTTCTTCTACGTCGGCTACGGTCAAGCCCTAGACGCCGATCTGCTGGACGAGGTTCCTCCGCCTCCTGGCGAGGAAGTGACTCTCTGGGAAAGAAAAGAGCTCTCTGCGGCTGATGCCTTCACCCTGATGCATCACGACCTCGACGTCTGCACCAATTACCTCCAGTACGCCATGATTCTCGACATCGTCAACAACCTTCTTCTCTGCGTCGAGCCCAGACGAAAAGAAGCTCTCGAAAGACTCCAGAGAATGAGATTCCAGCTCCAGCTTCACTCCGTCGAAGATCAGAAGCGACCGATTCAACAGCTGCAGAACACCGTACGAGGCTTAGTCTCAAAATTACGAAGACTAGAAAAGGAGACCTATTTGGTGCACAAAGCTTTGGCTGACGAATCCAGTGAAGAACTCCGAAACGAAATGAAGCGCCTGGAGAACAGAGTTTACGAGTGCAAAGAGCAACTAACTTTAAGGGCTGATGAGCTGGACGTGATGTTGAGTTGCTACAAAGAAACAAAACCAGACGCCGCTACGGCCACGCTCAAAGATAAATCCGCTGCGGTGACGAGAGCCGCAGAAATCTGCTTTAAACACGCTCAGTGGAGGTTGACAGATGCTGATGGACTGCTGGGCATAGCGGATCTCATCCTCACCAACTTTCTTTACACAAAAACTAGCAAGACCGATGACTCGGTGGAGCATCTCCTGGAATTGGGATACGTGCGTATGACCAATCTTTTGCCGAATCAGATCTACACTGAGGTTCTGGTGCCAACTGAACTCCAGAGTAATATGCCGGTCGATCGACAGAGGGCGCTGAGAGTCTTTTGCAGGGAGAAAGCACCCGTTGCTGGAATCTCCGTCAAGGAGCATTTTGAGATCAATGTCGTCCCTCTTACTATCGGTGAGTCAATTTTGGAAACACTGCTTTGTTTTTCTTTGCTTTTCTTCATCTTGATCACTTTTTCATTCTCTTCATCTTGATCACTTTTTCCTTCTCTTCATCTTGATCACTTTTGCTTCTCTTCATCTTTATCATTTTTTCTTTCTTCATCTTGATCACGCCTTTCCTTTCCTCACATTTTCGTTTTTTCTTTTCCATCTTTTTTCTTCTTCAGTGTGGCTTTTTTGTAGCCAACGCATTCGCTTCGCTGTGTGGAATTTGAGTGATGCGCCGTCTGGTGAGACGCTTTGCAACTCCTGAGAGCATTTTTTTTGTTTTGTCTGCATCCAAACTGAGCAATGAATGCTAAATTGTTCAATAATGCTTTCAGGTTTGACGAAAAAGTTCTTCAATACAATGTTGAGGTTTTGTTTCCCTGAAAGAGATCCGGAGGGAATTGAAGAGCCGGCTGCTCCACAGAGGGATTCCTCGTTCTATGTGCCAATGGAAAGGAAAGACGATGTCGATAAAATGAAGGAGAGAGCCGACAAAAATAAATTGTTCATCTATATCAAAATACCGGAAGTGCCTGTTCGTGTTTCTTACAAAGTATGTCCATTCAGAGATCGTTAAAAAATTTATTTAACATTTAAAATAACGAACATTGTAATGAACGTTAAAAATAATGTAACGAAGATGGTAATGAACATTAAAAGTAATGTAACGAAGATTGTAATGAACATTAAAAGTAATCTAACGAACATTTTATATAATGAACACTAAAATGTAATTTCTCATTTAGGGAAACAAGGAGAAGAATCTAGAGGACGTGAGGGATTTTGCACTGGTGATTCCGACCCTGGAGTATCACAATGTGACCTGGACTTGGTTGGATCTACTTTTGGCGATGAAGAGCGACTCACGAAGAGTGATTCTCAGCCAGGCGATAAAGCAGAAGCTGCAGATAAAGCCTCGGGGACCTCAAGAGGAAACAACACCCCAGGAAGAAGATAAAGCGAGATTATTGCTCGGTGCTAGACATCTTCCTGGAGAATCCAAGAAAAAGGGCGGTTTCAAGTTCAAGTAAATTACGCAATTAATTTACCAATTCGATTAATTGCTCGACAAGTTAATGTAGCTAAGAGTTTATTGTAAAAATTGCGGAGAGTTTTAAGAGTATTTTTTTAGCTTTCACATTACAGCTGGCTGTTATTCTCTTCACATTCTTTTTTTTTTTGTGAATTAGAAACTCGTGTTTTTTGTTCTTTTTCAAAACCCGATCGAGTACTAAGTGTAGTATATGTACAGATCAATAAAGAATTTATTTATTAACCTCTACATTTGGCGCAAATTAATCGCTGACTTTGTCGCAAGTTTCATCGGCATTTGAGGAATCAAACATTGTGAGGTTATGTTTTTGTGTAAAATTTTGCTTTTTCATTTGGAACACATAACCTCACTTTCAATGTTTGAATAGTCACGTATAGTAGATATACAAATAAAAGATAAAAAAGATAAGAGATAAAAAAGATAAAAAAGATAAAAGAGAGAAACGAAAAATAATAGAAAAATTATTACATCGAGTTAATACATTTATTTACGAATTACAATTATTTTACAAAAAAATCGGACAGTTTGGTTTTTACAAAAAGAGATTTGCTTCCTTTCAATTTTCAGTGCTGTTGATAAATAGCGGTTTTTGCGTGAGAATTAAATAAATTTACAGGTAAATGAGAGGCGCCTCGGCATTTCTTTTGGAATGTCGCCACTCGTTGAGATCAGCCAATATTTTTCTTCCATAAAGATTGTGCAATTCCTTGAAAGAAACTCGCGTCCGTGGAACATTCTCCGTTCTGCCTGGAGCAGATCTGACACTCTGGGATCGATGATGCGATTCTGGCCTATTGAAAGGATTGTGCCTTTGTCTAGGTGGAGCTTTCGGTGACTCGTGTGGAGGCGTAATTGCAGTCGTTTCTTCTTCTGCAGCATCCAATTGTCTCTGCAGCTCGGCTACCATCAATTTCATGTAATCGTAACTCGCACAAGCCAGAGCCTTCATCCACTGCTCCATTGACTCCTGAAACAAAGGGGCAAATTATTTTAATAACTTTGCTTTTGTACAGTTTATCGTGCATACAATTCACCCTGTATAATTTATCATGTATTTATACTGTTTAATTTGCCCTTTATAATTCACCCTGTATAATTTATCATCTATTTATTCTGTTTAATTTATTCTGTATAATTTATCCTGTATAATTCACCCTGTATAATTCACCCTGTATAATTTACTCTGTATTATTCACTCTGTATAATGTTCTCCGTATAATTTTCTCCGTTTAATTTTCTCTGCAAAATTAACCCTGTATTATTTACACAATTGTATTTTTTTCAATTTTACTTGTGAACTATGAATTTTGTTTTAAGAATGCAGAATATGTTTTGAAAGGCAAATTCAGGGTTTCTACAACTCTGGAAAACCTGGAATTCTCATGGAATTTCATTATTTCTCATGAAATCATGGAAATCTCATGGAATTTTCAATCATATCATGGAACTTTATTTTTGTTCTTTGATTTCTTTACCTTATGGTGTTTTATAAGATTTGTCGAAATTTTATACTTTTTGTTTTCAGAAAAAACTTCAAAATATTTCAAAATACTTTAAATGTCTTTAAAATATTCCAAAATACTTTAAAATATTTCTAATAATACTTTCCAATATTTGAAAAATTTAAGAAATACTTAAAAATGTTTAAATGTACTTAAAATTACTTCAAAATACTTCAAAATACTTCAAACTAATTTAAAATACTTCGGACTGCTTCAAAATAATTAAAAATACTTAAAATATCTTTAAAATATTTCCAAATACTTCCCAATGATTCAAACTACTTTAAAATGCATCAAAATACTTAAGATGGCTTCAAAAAATATTTCAAAATACTCCCGAATGCTTCAAAATATTTTCAAATACTTCAAAATATGTAAAATGTAAAATGCATTTCAAAATACTTTAAACTACTTTAAAATACATCAGACTACTTCAAAATACTCAAAAATACTTAAAATTACATTAAAATTTTTGCAAGTACTTCCCAATACTTCAAAATATTTAAAAATACTTAAAATTACTTCAAAATTTTTCCCAAAAAAACTTTCCAATACTTCAAAACATTTTTAAAATCTCGTTTACAATACTTTAAAATACTTTTAAAAAAGCTTAAAAAGATTTTAAAAAATTTAAATATACTTAAAATTACCCTTTAAAATACTTCAAAATAATTTAAAATACTTCAGATTGCTTAAAAATGCTTCAAATTACTTCAAAATATTTAAAAATTCTTAGAATTTCTTTAAAATATTTTAAAATATTAAAAACTACTTTAAAATACTTCAAATTAATTCAAACCATTTTAAAATACTTCAAAATATTTAAAAATACTTAAATGTACTTCAAATTTCTTTAAAATACTTCAAACTATGTACTTCAAAATACTTCAAAATATTTAAAAATACTTACAATGACTTAAAATTACTTCAAACTTTTTCCCAAAAATACTTCCCAATACTTTAAAATACTTTTAAAAAAGCTTAAAAACATTTAAAAAAATTAAAAAAGATTTAAATATACTTAAAATTACTTCAAATTACTTTAAAATACTACAAAATAATCGAAAATACTTCAGACTGCTTCAAAATACTTCAAAATATTCAAAAATACTTAAAGTTTCTTTAAAATATTTAAAAATATTAAAATCTACTTTAAAATACTTCAAAATATTTAAAAATACTTCAAAATATTTAAAAATACTTAAAATATTTAAAAATGCTTAAAATATCTTTAAATTATTTCCAAATACTTCCCAATGATTCAAAATACTTTAAAATGCTTCAAAATACTTCAAAATATTTAAAAATACTTAAACTATTTTCAAATACTTCCCAATGATTCAAAATACTTTAAAATGCTTCAAAATACTTCAAAATATTTCAAAATACTTAAAATGTCTTTAAAATATTTTCAAATACTTCAAAATATTTCAAAGTAGCTATTTAAAAATATCATTATTTTAAATACTAAATAAAATTTAAGCAGACTTTGAAATACCAATTTTTAAAAATATTTTAAAATTATTATGATATACTTCAGACTTTTGAGAATATTTAAAAATGCTTCAAAATATTTAAAAATACTTCAAGACATTTAAAAACACTTAAAAATATTTAAAATCGTTTTAAAATTAAAAATGATGATTTTGATTAATTCAAATTCCATAGAAAATTATTTTTCAAAAACCATCATGATTTCAAAAGTAATTTAAATTCTTACAAAATATTGAAAAATTTATTTTTTAATGAAAAAATGCATTAAAAAATATCATGGAAATTTTTCTATTTCATTCATGAAAATCATGGAAAACTCATGGAATTTTGGGGAGAAAAATTTGTAGAAACCCTGCAAATATATACTTTTGGAATAAAACTGAAATTAAAAAGTTATTTCAGATTAAATACAGGGCGAAGAAAAAAATAATTGTTCACAGGACGAATTACAATATATTACAATATAAATTGTATAAAGTGAATTATACAGGGTGTATGGTACCGGGTTAAGAAAAAATTAATGATTAATTATTAATGTGAAAAACTTGAAGTAAATTTTTTTGCATAGGAAAAGTAAATAATCAAAAATGAAATCTACAAAATTAACAAAGAAAAATATTAATAATGGATAAAAATTAAAAAAGTAAGAATTACAGAATTGTAAGAAATAAAACAATTTGTAATTGATTTTAATAATGTAAAAAGTTTGAGATATACATTTTAACACGAAAAAAGTCTTACAATTCGAAAATAAATTGAAAACACAGAAATAAATTTGAATATTAAAAATCGAAACGAAATTAAAAAATTACAAAAGAAATTGAAAATTAGAAAATATAAGATAAGAGAAGTGATTGAAAATTCGAAAAGAAATTGAAAATATTAAGTATGAAACGTATAATTGAAAATTAGAAAAGAAATTAAAAAGTCGAAAACATAAAGTACGAAAAATAATTGAAAATACAAAATACAAAATTCGAAAAGTAATTTAAATTATAAAAAATGCAAAAGAAATTGAAATTACTAAATAAATAATTGAATATTCAGAAAGAAATTAAAAATCCGAGTAAACAGAAAGTATGAGATGTAATTGAAAATACGAAAAGAAATTTAAAAATTCATAAAAATAATATACGAAAAGTAATTCCGAATTCGAAAAGAAATTGAAAATTAGAATAGAAGAACGAAAATTAGAAACGAAATTGAAATTTAGAAAACACTAAATACGAATTATTAATTAATTAAATTAAAAATGTAATTAAAAATTACAAAATAAATAAAAAATTAGCAAAGAAATTGAAAATTCAAAAAGAAATTGAAAATTTGTAAATACTAAATACGAAAGTAATTGAAAATTCGAAAAGAAATTGCAAATTAAAGAAAAATTCATAAATTAGAAAAGAAATTGAAAATTCAAAAAGTAATTGAAAATTAGAAAATACTAAACTAATTGAAAATTCAAAAAGTAATTGAAAATTGAAAAAGTAATTGAAAATTAGAAAAGAAATATAAAATTCGAATAAATTATACGATTTTTATTGAAATTTCGTACCTGTGATTCTGCACCGAGGGCGTAATTACGATTGTTTGGGCCGTGAAAAACAATTTTAAATCCAAATTGCTCCTCGTCTTCAGCAAGTTCAATTGTGCAGCCTTCAAGAACAATCATCCCTACTGGTTCCTTGTCCCCTCGACGATCAAAATAAAATAAAATATTCCCTTTTAAAACGAACCATCTTCTCTGATAAGCCCGATTTACTTCTCCCCTTTTATTCAGCCAACCCTCACGATCAACAGGAGTCGCAGAAGTAGCAAAAGCTACCATATTTTTCTCATTAATCTTCATTATTTCTATTATAATTATTGTCCCAAGATTTTACTTTCCTATGGAAAAAAGCAGACGAAACTTTCTAAATGTCATCTGTCAAAACGGTCAAAACTTTTTAGAAAAGATAAATAAAACGATTATAAACCAATACTATTGAAAATTATCATTAATATTATATTATTATTATTGTAGTCGCGTTTATTATAACTGTTATCGTAAACCCTGAATTATATTTTTGAAAAACTGTACATCAGCTGATGAATTCTTACACCGAAAAGTTAGGTTATGTTGACAATTTTGTGACGTTTTGTTTTGCATTTTTTTGCCTAGTCATAATGACATCTAAACACGATTAATTAACCGTTTAATTATCATTTTGTCGTGCACACAATGCTCGCAGAATGTTTATTAAAATTAACCAACAATAATCATTACACACTGCAACGAAAATACTTGAAATTAGGAAAAAAAAGTAATAAAAGAGTGAGGAAAAAAAATACTCACGTAGTCAAAAAGTAATGGAGGATAAGTTTCATTAAGTGGATTTTTCGTGGAAAAAAAAATTCTCAAAAAACACATTTTTCAGTTGATTAATTAACAATTTGACAAAATGGGGAAAGGATTCAATAATTACATGTGCAAAAAGTTCTTCCATCCAGCTTCTAGGGACAATCTGAAGCGAGTGAGTGACATTTTTATCGAGCTGTCATTTTTTTTGCATAAAGACACAAAAAATGCATTTTTTAACGGAATTTTTGGCTTCCTAGGTGTGGATGGCCGAGCAGCAGGCGGATGCTTATAAAAAGAAACAAGAGGAGCTTCGAGTTCAGTACGAGAAGGAGCAGGATCTGCACAATAATAAGTGAGTAATTTTGAGGTTAGGATGCTCGAGGATTTTTTCTTGAGAAATATTGATCGTCTCGGAAGATTTGCTTTACAGGCAAACGCTTGCTTGGTATTTGCATGTTTATTCTCGTTTTCTGTAAAAGTTGTTTATTATTTACTTGAATAACCAAAGTGTGGATTTTATTTATTTTAACATGGAATTGTTTATGTAGAATTTGGTTATAGACTTTCGTTTTTAACAAAATTGTTTATTCGCTTGTTTATTTTTGCAGAGCATTGTTAAGTAAGGAAAGCAAGGACAAGCTTAGTGTGAATTTTATGTACGAGGCTCCTCCGGGAGCAAGAAAGGAGCGTGAAAAAGAGGACAACGAGCCGGAATATAAATTTGAGTGGCAGAGAAAATATAACGCGCCCCGAGAAAGTTATTGCAAAGGCGATAGTGAGATTCGTGATCAGCCTTTTGGAATCCAAGTGCGGAATGTTCGGTGCATCAAGTGCCACAAATGGGGACACATAAACACAGGTAAATTATTATTAATTTATTTTTAATCATTTTTTTAAAGACATTTCTTAAAGTATGTATATTTTTTAATAGATTTTTTAAAGCATTTCTTAAAGCATTTTTAAAAATATTTTTAAAGCCTTTCTTAAAGCATTTTTAAAAATATTTTTGAAGCCTTTCTTAAAGCATTTTCAAAACTATTTTTAAAGCATTTTTTACAATATTTTAAAGCATTTTTTATATATATTTTTAAGCATTTTTTTAAATAATTACTTTCTTTATTATTTTGCGTTTAAAAAAACTATTAACACAATTTTAATGTTTTTCAGATAAAGAATGTCCTCTTTATTGTCAGGCGATGAGTGTTGTTATTAACAGCGAAAATAAAGCTCAAGAATCACTGGATGCTCTGACTTTAGTTCAACAAATGCGAGAAGACGGTCTAGCACTTAAAAAGTTAGTTTATGTATTTTTATATTATTTTATTTACAGTTTTTATTTATTAGCTTATTTTTCTATTGCAATTAAACTATTTATTATAAAAAAAAAACAAACAAACAAAAATAAACAAAAATGTTTATTGTTTTGCTATCAAAAATGTTTATTATTTATTTTTTAGTTTATAAACTAGTTTTAAACTATAGTTTTTTTTATAAACTTCTGCGTACGCGAACAATTTATTTTTGCAAACTAGTTCTTACAGGAGAAACTTTTAGAATTGTAAAAGTAGAAACTTTAAATTGAAAATCTGTTTCGTGAATTCTAAATTAACGTTCTTTTTTCCAGATCTGCACTCGAGGCTCAACAGCATTTAAGAGTTCCCGCAAACGAACATCTAATGGTTTCCGAAGACGAAGAAGAGCAGGAAGTCTCTTTCTTAAAATCTCTTTCAAAGAAAGAGAAAAAGAAGCTCCTAAAGTACGTGCTTTTTATTAACGAAAACAAGACATTTTTTCAAGAAAAATAATAATTATTAATTATTATAATTATTAATTATGAAAGAATTGATTGGTTTTTGTGACCCTGACCCTAAAGCCACTATACAAAAAAATTAATTACAAATATTAATTATTATTATTATTATATAAAATTATAATAAATAAATTTAATTCTCCTAATTACAAGATAATAATGATGGCTTTTTCATTCTTGTTTTTTCCGTTTTGCAGAAGACTTCAGAAGCTGGAAAAGAAGAATAAAAAGGCTAAGAAGAAGCTCAGAAAGCAAAGTGAGAGCAGCTCGAGTGATTCGAGTGACTCAAGTTGCGACGAGAGACGCAAAAAGAAATCGAAATCAAGAAAAACCGATTCGGAATTGGAACATTCGGAGCGAAAAGACAGAAAAAGGGGAAAAGAAGCACCTCGTGCTAAAGAGGAGAAAGAAAATCATAAATCTAAGGATAGGAATAGAAGGAAACGAAAATCAGACGATTCGGATCAGGATCGAAGACGGGAAAAAAGTGAAAAACGAAGAAAACACGAGTAACAATTTTTCGCTAGGGGTTAAAAAATGTAAAATTCAACTATAGATGTTTATTATTTAGTGAAAATGTTACCGTATTTTGTACATCTTGTAAATAAGTTGTATTCATCTTAAGTTTTAATTGTTAATCAACTCATAATATTAATATTATTGTATTATATTACATTGTATTATATAACATTATATTATATTACATTATATTGTATTACATTATATTACATTATATTGTATTACATTATATTACATTATATAGTATTACATTATGTTATGTAACATACTACTTTATTCTATTGTATTATTACACTAAATTATTACATTTTTAACAGACACATTAATATAATGAAATAATTATGTAAAGTCGAAAATAATTGTTACATTTTTAATTAAACATTTATGTAAGCTGCCAATGAGTTTATAACTTTGAATATATTTCGTTTAGAAAGAATTGTATATTAATTAAATATATAATATATATTTAAAGCACATAAAGAAGTTACAACTCATCATTTTATAATAGCAGATAATTATAAAAATGTTTACCACGTTCTATTACATTAATAACGATGTAGTATTATGTTAATTTAATTAAATTGTAAATTATTACACCATAAAATAAAACAATGCTTCCTCTATAAGGAAACAATTAAACAAATCTCAATGTTCTTTTTTAAAACAAAATCATTCCCTAAACAGATTTAATAAAAAAAATTTAATATTATATCAACCGCAACAATTTCTATCATTTGGAGTCTATTATTTTTTTATTCTCCTAAAATACACGAATGTACAAAACAAAAATTAGCATATTATATATTATCACTATATTTAACACTATTTCACAAATAGTTATATTACCTATTAGTTTACTAATTACTTTATTTATTTTACTAATTTGAATTATCAATTCACTAATTCGCATTTTATTTTTCTGCTCATATATACTATAATTGATTTATTTTTTTTTGCAATTTGTAAGCATTTTATCTTTCACTTTATCTTTTTAAGATACTTTTTTAATCTCTTTTCATTAAAATTTTTACGAAAATGTAATCATTATTGACAATAAATATTTCAAAATCTCTAAAAATTCTAAATCTATTGAAATTCATATTGCGTACAAAAATGAAGAATTTTTATTTAATTCGAAACGCAGAATAATGCG
>WNHD01003620.1:0-12424 GCA_011057455.1 Ganaspis sp. Gsp50
TAAACTTCTTACAAAAAAGGGCCGATTTATACACTAAAATATTAGGTACAGTCAACGACAGGACTGCTTATCTGAAAGCAACAGTTGTAGATCTTGAAGTTCTTTTTCAGAGATTAAGTTTAGACTAATACTAAAACGAAATCTAGTACGAAACCAATATCTTGATCGTTTTCACTCCTAGCAACGAGTGACAGTTATTTTCCGCGGTGGCAAAGTTAGACCACCGTTGCAAAAAAAATTTTTTTGACACGCTGATTGAAAGTTGGGGTAAAATTAACAATAGTTTTAAGAGAATTAACAATTAATTTGCTAACAACTAGATAAGTTAATAAAGCACCAATAACTCAAAATGCCTGGATCCGGAGATGGTAGTGGTCAAGCACCATCGAGTGGAAATGAACATCCCAACATTTCCCTACAGCAACAGGCTAGTAATCACGACACCAGTTCGGCCATGACCTCTGTTCTTGAGTGTTTAACTCTACAGCAGAGTACTTATCACATCCCCACTTTCGATGGTCGAAATCCACCCTTAAGGGAATTTATCCAAGACGTTGTGAATAGTTCGGTATTCATAACAGACGCGACCGAACCAGCATTTGTAAAAGCAGTCTTTAGCAAATTGAAAGGAGCAGCCCGCGAAAGCTGCAGAGACAAATGTTTCAGCAAGGTAAGAGACTTGTTGAACCATTTAAAGAAGCGATTTGCCCCTACCAGAAAATACCAATGGTACTTCGACAGTATCATGACCCTTTGGTTCAAACAATCTGAAATTGTAAGCGACTATTATGATCGTTTACAGGAATTCATTAGTGGAGCTAAACATACTCTAGAGGAAAAATACAATAGGACGCTTACAGAACCGACGGGAAACGGGCGAACGCGAGTGCTATCCAAGTCAGATATTATTATGCAACCGGTAGTTGATTGCGCATTAGAATCTTTTATTAGGGGTTTGCCAGAGAAGATGTCAACCTTCGTCGACTCTCGAAATCCAAGGAATTTGGAAGCGGCCCTGAACATGCAATAAGGGCAGAAGAAAGACAAAAGTTCTCGGAGAAATCGCGCGGATCGTCCTACCACATAAACCGGTCAGAGGAACGCTCTCGTCCCTCTAGTCCCTATTCACGACAGATGGAGAGAACGGAGTTTAACCCTTCTGCCGAAAGGTGAAAAACAGAGTTTAATCGTGAATTAAACTCCTCAGCAAAGGTCAACAATAGTGAGTCGAACGTGCTTTGGTTTACACCGGAGCAGTTCGCTCAATTTTACAAATCGATAATGCCTCAGTTTCCTCCCGTCGTCAATCAATACCCCTTCCGACAAAATACCCCTCCTTCACATCCTCCGTATCAGAATCAACCACCCTACCAACAGTCAACTAATTATAACAGGCCCTCGCAAGACTATAAAATGAGCTCTACTCCACCCAGATCCGCATCACCTGCCTCTTAGGAAAATTTAAACGTCCCTCAGAATCGACACTCAGACGCGCCGCCAAGTCCCAACCCCCAGCGTCAAAGGAGCGTGCATTTTGCGAAAAATTCGGTAAGGTCCTTAGAGCAAGAGCCGAGACCGACAACGCCCTCCCCTTTCAACTAGACTCACCAGTGGTCCAGCTGGAACCTTGTTAAATTGTGCGCTCTGAAACCCGAACTCACACTTGATCGAAGCAAGTGCATTGAGATATCGGGAATTACAAGTCACACAGTTGAAACATTAGGGACCATCAAGTTAACCATCCTGGACAGTTCTGTAGAGTTTCACGCTGTTCAAAACAATTTCCCCATCTCTACACATGGCATTTTAGGTAGACCATACCTACGTCAGAAGAAGGCTCAAATTTCATTTAGACATAATTCTCTGGTCACGGTATCTAAACCAGTGACTCCTATTCCGTTTATAGACAAGGAGTCACGAGCAGCCAGAGAATGACTAAAATCCGAAATTAAACCCTTTTCCAGAGTACTCTGGATAAAGTCCAGAATTAGAACTCCTGTAGCCATTTATGTTGTTAACCCCGAACTAAAACAAGGATTTCTTCCCCTAATGCCAACTCCCAAGGCGTATACCTGGGAAAGGCAGCAGTTTCTAGTCGAAACGGTATTTGTCATGCCATGGCAATCAATACCACAGAGAACGACATCGAAATTACAATCAACCCGCAGGAATTAATTCCTTTTGACTTCTGTAAGTTCCCAGGCGAAGAACTCACAGACTCAGAAATCGAAAATCTTCCCGAAAACAGACAATGTTCTTATCCTGAAAGGGTTCGAAAGGTCAAGAGTGCTCTACACACCTCTCACAAGAACCCAGAGAAAAGAGACATTGACATGGGATGGGTTGAAGACTACGCGGACATTTTCCACCTGAATGGAGAAAAACTTTCATGCACTTATTTGGTCCAACATGCAATTCCGACTGTTGATGACCAGGCCCTGGTAAAAATTTCCGATAGAAACCGGACACTAAAAGCGGGTAAATTTCCCAGTATGAACGTATAGAATTCGGATTAAGAACGTATAATAACCAGAAGATGAACAGATGATTTTCGGATTAGAACGTACAAATTACGGATCAAACCGTATATGAAACGTTTGATTGGCATTTCATTTTTGTATGGCACATAGGAATCGTACATAACCGTATAAAAAAGATTTCTAAACTTAAATAAATATTTAATTTCAGTTTTAGATGACAGATTAAGAGCGGATAGAACCTGGTAATAAAATGGACAAGAAACAGATTAAAATATCCGGTTCGATACGAAAAACCACCCGGTTTTTGTGTCTGGTTTCTATCGGAAATTTTAAGCAGGGGGTGGTTCATCGAAAATAGTATCGATCACCAAATGAGGCATTGAAACAAATTGATACACAACTGCAGAAGCAGTCAGTCAGCGGATTAATAGGCCCTACTACGTCACCTTACAATGCTCCGCTCTTAATTGTGCCAAAAAAACTTGATGCATCTAGCGAAAAGAAATGGAGAGTAGTGGTAGACTATCGTGCGCTAAATGAGAAAGTTGTAGACGACGCCTTCCCTCTCCCCAACATCAATTCGTCCTTTGACGCCCTTGGAAGGGCTAGACGTTATACTGTATTCGACCTTGCCAGCGGATTTCACTAAGTTGAAACACACCCCGACGATAGACCTAAAACCGCTTTTTCCTCACGCAATGGTCACTTTGAGTACCATCGAATGCCGATGGGAATTAAAAATGCCCCTTCGACATTCCAGAGGCTACTCAATAACGTGCTGAGCACCATGTCTGATGATGGGGCGATTGTTTATCTCGATGACATCATTATACCCCCGGAAACTCTTGAGCAACATGATAAACGAGCTCGAAGGTTGTTCAATCGGCTGCGAGAAGCCAACTTGAAGCTTCAGTCCGATAAATGTGACTTCCTAAGAACAGAAGTGGTTCCACCACAGCGCACTAGCAGTTTGAGGGAAGGTCTTAAATCAAAGTCAAATGAACCCAACCTACTTCTTCGTATCAATGGATGAGCAAAATGGGAAGCTCATCTAAACATCCAAATCCCGGTGAGGCATTAGGATTAAAAATGACCATCTTCAAGAGACCATGTAAACCAGGTCTGGAGCTCTCAAAACAAAAAGTAGACGACTTAAAGAAGGTTACACCTCTCCCCACTCCTATGAAAAACCCCCATCGAAAATTACAGCTCCGAGAACGCGTGGAAGACCGCGGGGATCAACCAATTTTAAGGAGCCCAGGGATGAGGATACGTACGTTCCACCAAGAGAAGTGCTCCCACTCAATCTAGATGAGAGTTGCATTGCAACAAGATTAAAACAACGTAGAAGATCAACTATTACAACTACGAGGACTGCCGAGGAATCTGAATCTTCACCAAGCGAGGTCTCAGGAAATGAAGGAGACAGTGAAGATTCTGAGGCTTCAGTGTTCCGAAAAGATCGTAATGTTTTCCCAAATTTACCTCCCTTTTGTTCACCAACGAAACCTGTAATCCCTCCCAGCCCTAATTCCAAAGTTTTCCCTCCTGTTCCTTTTCCATCTACTGATCCTTACACGAATGTTTATGTAGACTCCTGATGTAGACCTCCTGATCAGATCATCATTGAAGGACAACGACGCCCTGTCATCAATGATGATGAAGATACAGAATCTGATGACCAAAATTCCAAAAATCTTCCTGAAAATAGGGATCAGCTGATTGAAGGAGTAAATGAGTCAATAAAGAGATTTGATGCGACAATTGCAAACAAAAATTTGAATCCAATAGACCCCACGAACAACACTCTGCTTTGGGACTACGAAGGATTAGAGTGTAGTCCACAAAAAGGGCATGTTTCAGACGGTGAAGATGACCAAGAGTATCTAAATTATCTTGAAGCTCTCGATCCCGTAAACGAGTACGATGACGCGCTAGCGGTAATTCGTTTTTTTAACGAATTAAAAGCTTTTTAGTATAGAAAAAACCGTATAGAAAAGCATAACGCAGCAGAAGTTCCCCCTTCTCCTAGACCACCAAAAGGGACTGAGGAGGACGTAAAAGAAACACCTTTAACTACCCGACCCCCACCTACAAAACAAAGAAATGCAGTTCGTTTTCAGGACATCCCTGAAGTAAGAGATCAATCGGAGCTGAATCAGACGGAATCTCAAGAAGTTCACATGCCAACCCCAGGACCATCCGCAGCTCCAGGAGCCCAGTCAACACCATTTACCAGATTCAGAGAAGAAAAGGAGGAGCCAAGCGGAGAGAGTAATCGGAAAACTAACATCGTACCTCGACGAATACCTATGAAGGACGTGAACACTCCAGTGAAGTGCGCGCCCTCAATGAGTTCGTTCATTAATGCTAAGGCTCTCTCTTGCGATCCCCTCCCTCCTCTCTTCTCAGATGAAACTCTTGGTAACAAGACTAGCTCTTTTCAACTATCGAAACCAATTTCGGACACTCCTAAAGGAAATGTAGTGCATCAATGGACTGAACCATTAACGTATAAGGCAGATAAAATTGCGCATTTCATTTCCGAGGATTCTGAACCGGTAGATCCCATTGCGCGACTTTTGATTGCAACCGAAAAAATCGACCCTTTGGATATTCGCGATAGTAGGCCTGTGAAAGGACAAATATACGTCACGACCGGTGGCCGATACAACCTGTATTCTATTGTCGTTAAACGAAGACATTGTGATGAAATTCAGTGGAAAGACGTTTCCATTGGATTGAAAAATTTTTAAGACAATCCTAGAACAGAATGATCAAACGACTTGTAGATTGGCCAATTCGGGTGATTTGTTAGGAGATCTTCCGCAGTCGAAGATGACAGAACTTATTACAAGTATTTTCCGCGGTGGCGATGTAATCATTACGTTATGCCACGGAAAAATCGAAGTTCCATCTCCTGGGATACGACCCGAAATAATTTCCGAATACCATTCCAGTCTGATTGGAGGTCATAAAGGTATTACCAAAACCTACCTTCGAATCAGAGAACGCTACTACTGGCCGAGGATGCGTGACGAGGTTACGGAGTTTGTCAGAGGATGCAAAAGTTGTCCAGAAAACAAATTAGCAAGGACTCGAACTAGAGAACCTATGCTAATCACTGACACACCTGCTGTACCTTTTGACAAAGTATCCTTGGATACAGTAGGAAAATTGAGAACAACTCCTAACGGGAATAGGCACATCCTTACAATGCAGGATAATTTTTCTAAATACTGCATTGCATTGCCCATTCCCAACATCGAAACTAAAACTATTGCTCACGCTGTAGCAACTCACCTCTTCTCAGTATATGGTGTACCAAGATGTATACTTACTGATAGAGGATCAAGTTTTATAAGCTCCTTAATGCGAAAATTGGAGAAAATCTTTGGTGTCAAGCAATTGACTACCTCTGGTTATCGACCCCAAACTATTAGTGCTTTAGAGCGTAGCCATATTGAACTGACTGATTACATTAAGTAATATGCAAAGGATTTTGACGATTGGGATTGTCTCCTTCCCTTCGCTATGTTTAATTACAATACCTCAGTTCATGAAGCTACCAACTTCACACCATTTGAGCTGGTGTTTGGTAAAATGGCACGAATACCCAGCTCTTTACCTCAAGGGCCTGAAATTGAAACTTATGGGTCCTATTTGAAGGATCTTATCATTGGTATGAATGAACTGCAAAATATTGCAGCTAAACGATTAATAGAAGCGATAGAAAGTTCCAAGCAACAATATGACAAAAAAGCGAGACCATTGAGAGCGAAAGTGGGTGATGAAGTTTATGTGTATAAGGAAATCAGGACCAACAAGTTCGACAAAAGAGCCGATGGTCCGTTCACTAATGTAGGATTTACGGAAAACAACAAGGTGATCCTAAAAAACGAAGAAGGTGAACGATTTCCTAAATACGTGGACAAGGTCATGGTCCCCACCTTTGAGTTGAAACTCACCAAATCTCGATCAAAATAATTAACAACTTAAATTTTTAGGTCACTTATAATGACGATGATGACGATAATGACCATGCCATTAATAACAACGATGTACTTGTTCCTCTTCTTCCTGCCGACAGCCACCGCCACCCAGAAGGATGTCAGTCAATCCCCAGACAGTGCGCAGTAGCAGGTCACGCCGTTCCGGACGAGTACTGGAGTGTACTATGAGCACATTAATGAAATGAGAAAATCCGTCAGCAACTGGAGGATCACTGTTTTTCTGGACTTTGGAAAGCAGTGCAAGCAGTTCGACAGTCTGGCCCATCGACTCGAGGTGCTGCAAGCCCAGTGCTCATCTGTAAAAAGTCAATGTAATAAATGGACAAGCCTCTTCCAGTGGGAAGATAAATGGGAATTGGCTTTGGAGCTTCAAAAACAGTATAAGCATCAAATCAAAGAACTGGAACAATTGAAACAAACAGTACCTGTAAACCTAAACTCACAAATTGGAGAGCGAAGAACAGTCCCTTTGCTCGTCTTCCTTGGGAAAATTGCTGGGCCAGTCGCTGGAATGCTCACCTACGACGATGGAAAACATTATGATGCAACCATTCAAGAACTCAATGCAGCTCAAGCAAATCTATCCCATCTTGTCGGCAAACAGACTCATGTCGTGAGATCACAGCTCGATACTTTGCATTCCAAGGTGCAACAACATGAGGTAATGCTGAAACAGCTGCACGATCGATTCCAGTCGCTATCCGAAAAAATATGATGAAGAATCCATGCAGTTGAAGGACACCGCAGTGGCCTTGATGAATGTACTTAAGTCGGGACTTGCACATTATATCTGCGCCACAATGGTCATGTTAGAAGCTGTTCACGAAGCCAGACGAGGAAGAATGCATCCAGGACTTATCTCTTTCGATCAATTGGTGCCCGTTCTCCGTGACATTCAGGACAACTTGACGGACGTGATTTTCCCATTATCGGGGCCGACAATTAGCGTAGATGAGTTAGTCCGAATCTCTACTGTCTCGATTCAGTGCGAGAATCATCAACTGAAGGTTCTCCTTGCCGTGCCACTTCTGGAAAAATACAGGTACCAAACTCTCTCCCCACCACCCAAGAGTTAATTGGAAATGGTACGGGAAGAGCACACATAAAAAGTAATTACGAGTATCTCGTCGTAGATGAAGAACAACGATCTTACCTATTATTGAAAGAGCAGGACTAGAACTCTTGTAGATCGACGACAGCCTATCATGCGTGTTTGAAGGGCACTCCAATGTATGATATTAGAGAAAGGCCTTCGTGTGAAGCTCTACTCCTGACCAACCCGACCAAGAAAGCATTGAGGATGTGTGAGATCAAAATAACCACCAGCCTAGCTTCATATTGGCAACCCTTGACAACTATATCCGGATGGCTCTTTTCAATACCCACCACAGAGACAATCATTCTGATGTGTCATGGTGCTGCTCCTAATAGATTTTCCCTTGGTGGAGTAGGAATCATAAAATTAGCACCAGGCTGCTCAATTAAAGTGAAGGATGTTACCATCCCCGCTACCACCAATCAAGCCGCCCAGACAGAACTAATTTACGAGCCTGAGCTCCACCTCAACATAACTTACCTCTCTCCTGTGGTATCAAGGTACCAACACCTACTTTCAAGCACCATGAACAACGGACACGCCTTGAGTCAACAGCTGTTCTAGATCTTTTTCCCTTCGATGCTAACTCAAAGACCTTGGATGAGTTAGAGCAACAACTTTAAGAATTTGCACTCCAGCGACATTTAAAGGATAAACAATTCTTCTTCGAAGATGGATCATACGCAAGTATTATTATCTTGGTTGTCCTAGCTGTTCTCTACCTGTGCCGGTCGAATTTTAAGATTGGAGAACGTGCTTTGTTAAAACGACGTCAACGAAATTGTTTTAACAGCCAGAGCCAAGTAGAGAGGGGAGAGTATCCAAAATAAACGAAGGAAAATGTCTGATTTCAATTGTATTCGACTGTGAACACAAACGAGATGCAATTGGATCACATACTCATCCCAGTTTCCAAAAAGAACGCAGCAGAGCAGATGCTAACCACAACTATTGTAGCTGACCAACAACAAGACCCAACAACCGAAGCAGGAACATCGACCTCGTCACCACCCCTAAACTTGAACGAGTGTCCCACAACGTCAACAGCAAGAAAGCTGCCAATGTTGCCCCCCCCCCCCAAACCGTTCATTCAGTGTAAAGTGAGTGAGTGAAGTGTTTCCCTATCAAAGCTCTCAGCCATTATGCTTAATGCATAATTCTGTCTGTTATTACATCCACTGTTCAATAAATTAAAGGAACGCTAAAAAAATAAAACATTAATGAACCTTTAAGGATCGTTATTAAAATCCGAGATTACTAAAATTGCTTCCGATACAACCTAAACAGCAAGGATGTTAAAGCCTACTTACTATATTAAGTTAAGCATTCTTAGAGAAGTAGTTGTCCAGTATTGCCGGACGTTCGCATCAATTGAGCATGCAAACAAATAAACCTTACAATTAGTCATAAAATCGACAGCCGTTACCAACACAGATCTTTATTTGCTACCAACCTTGAGGTTACAAAACGAAGGTTAACAACCAAATTTAGACAATTGTAATAATCGGAGTCGTACAATAGAAAAAAGGAGAATAATGTGGTTCGCTTATCAATAGTAACAAATTAATTATAGTTTAAGTTTAGCTTGAAGATTGCGTTGTCTTTTACTTTAGAGCTACGATACACCCGGACGTAGACCTTTAATTGTCCGAACTGGATAACAGGAATATGGAAAATGTTGCGGGGTGGAGATTGGAACGAGAAAAGTTGTTTCCCGCTTCCGTATCTACTCCCTATGCTGCACCTTTCCGTTGTCCAGTCCGCTAGAAGAAACACATATACTTACACAAAGAAACCAAAAACTTAATATTCGGACAATCAAAGCAAAATAAAGACTTACCACCTCCCAATACCAGCGCACAGTGGGCCAGGAGACCATCAAAACTGGCCAAAATTAAAAATTTAACTAAAACGGACCAAATCGGTTCGCAATTTGTTACTCATGGGTTTTTGGACTCGCTGATTACAAATCTGATGTCAGATTTCTAAAATTTAAAATGGCGGATCCAATGTGGCGGAAAAATTTTTTCAAAAGTGATTAGATTTTCTTGGAACTTAGTCTTCTGGGGTTTTGGGGGTCGCTGATTACAAATCTGATGTCAGGTTTTAAAAATTGAAAATAGTGGATTTAAAATATAGGGGAATTTTTTTAAGTATCATTGTATCGGTTTACAATTTTCTATTCAGGTAGTTTTTTGAACGGCTAAGATCTGTTATTCTATATTTCAAAAAGTCCAGGGTACGCCACGAGGAGGCTCCTAGTCCGAGTTTGTACCCCATTTTTTTTTGTTTTTTTGCTTTTTTTTATTTATTTTTTGCTTTTTTGTTTCTGCAAAATTCAGAATCAGCACCCTAAGAAACTATTATACAACCTGGAAGTATAATAAGAATATTTTTCTCTGCAGGAATAATGTAACCGTTTTTGTACAGAATTTAGCCAGTTAATTTATCCGCAAAAGGGTTAATAATCACACATTACTTACACGTTACTAATTACAATAAGAATTCAACAAAATATTTTATAACTACATCTCCTCTAGTTATGCTGTATACCCTAAAGAAGACGCAAGGGTGGATACCTGCGTCTATATAAAGTTAGTTTATTCTTCATTGTCCAGCTTCTTCTTCATAATCATCATCATCGTCATCATTATCAAGTTCAGGAGCAGCTAATAAAACTCTAATTTCTTCAGAAATTGACAGACATTTTTTTTTTATTATAATGCACACGGGAATCCAAATTAATTAAAGATATAATAATATCTGACGTATCAATTAATCTGTAGAATACATCTTCCATAGTTGCACTTCTACTAGTTTTCCTTCTGTCGAAATTTCTATAATTCTTGAAATCTTTGTTACGAGATTCACTGGCTTCTTCGCCAAGCATTCCAACCGGTAGAATACTTGTATTTATGATGTCAGCACCGTGAACAAGTATCTTATGAAATGTTGCAGGCATAGGATACCATGAATAATATTCTACATATATTTCAGCAGTGCGAGAACATAGCTTATCAAATTCATATGAATTTATTGGAAAATGAATAGACAAAGCAATTAAAATGTTTTTGAAGTTTACAAGGAGCTGGCAATTCAAGCCTAGACATTCGGAAAGAATTTCAGGATTTTCGAAGGCTCTACCTCTAACTTGCCAAACTTTAATAGGGAGTCTGTATGAAATATGCAGACAACATTCAAAGATTCTTATCCATAAGTGCAAAGGACTGATTCCGTGAATAAGTGCATTATTATTTGGCAAAAAAATTCCGTTATCTTTGTTAGATAACGTATTGAAGGTTTTGGGTGTTGCATAACAAACGGGACATGTTTGCATAGATTTTGTTCCAGTTATGATGTTTAAAACTTTGACGTCTATTAAAGTTAAGAAGAGAGAAAAGTGAATCTGTATACGATGACCCTCATCTGCATCTATCTCAATTTCTAAGATTTCCAATTTACTGATTTGTTCCTCCATATTATGTTTTTGTTCCAGAATAACTGATTTTGTTTCCTTAACAGTTTGAAGCTTTACCGGACGAAAAAATCTACTGTATTGTGAGGTTGTGTTATTCCACAGAGTATCATTATTCCTATTGAATAAGCGAAGAGGTATAAGCGAAGTGCAAACAAGTTAGCGTCACTAATGTTTGAAGCAACTCCAACATCTTTATAGTTTTGTTTGTACTCTGAATGTCCTGAGCTCCCATCACAACCCCAAGAACATAATAATACAACCTCCATCGACTTACTTTTCATATTTTTCATACTTTGGACAATGACATCTCGTTGTAAAATTACTAATCTTTCTACAGTACGATTTAATAAAGCCTGCAATGTTACTTCTGCTATAGTTTCTTCAATCCTAATTGTTTTCTTTGGTGGTCTACATTCTGATTGAGCTTCCCGAACTTAGTTATAAGTTGGCCACACGTCTGCACCACATGATTTCGTCTCCAAACGCATACTTGTGTACACGTCTTTAGATAGCGATTTTCCTCAAACGACAGAGAAGGACGTCCTGGGCGTATATTTGTACTAGAACTTTGTTGACTCTTATCAGTAATTTGGAGACTAGGAACTGTAAATTTGGAATCAAGCCAAATCAAATTTTTTTTCAAATTTCTCTTTAATTCTGCAAACTTCTTTTAATTCAATATAGCATTTAGTTGGTAAAGTTGAAAGATTAACTTTTCAACAATTCAGTCCATTTGGACAGGAATCCTCTAAACGAATGTTTAATTCCTTGAAAATATAATATAAGACAGGTAAAAGATCTCCATTAGCTTAAAGAATGTAAATGAGGATCTGTCGCTTAGTGAACTTAGGCATGATGAACTGAGATAGGGTTAACTTCAAGAGTTTTAATTGAACATTATTAATAGTAATAATAATAATAATTAATATAATTCCATTAATGAGTTAACATTTCTGCTAGAAGGTTTAGAAAGAAAAGTATTGCTCGCGGCTACGATATTTCAAAGAGGATAGCGAAACTCAGAGTATAAGAGAAACAAAGTGAACAGTAGCCCCAAATCCTACAAAGAGGACCACAAAATATTTTGATTTTGTATAGCACAATGAAGGAATTGGTCATAAAAAACTAAAATGGAATTCAATCAAAGATACCCTGTGGGCACACTTGTTTCAATAACGTTCCAAAAACGTATTTTTTAGAACGTTTCTAGAACATTGGACAAAAAACGTACTTAGAACTTTTTAAAGACGTTCCAAAATTGACCCCATGGATCATGTTTTAAGGACGTTAATAAAACATTTTTAGAACGTTTTAAAAACGTTTTATGTCTGGCCAAATAACGTTCTTTGTACATCAA
>WNHD01003621.1:0-12421 GCA_011057455.1 Ganaspis sp. Gsp50
ATTTATGAATCGGAGTCAAGATTTTCAGGTTCGGTTGTCAAAAACAATAAATCGGAAACTTCCGATTCAAGCCACTTAAAAAAGTTTTGAATCGGAAGTCTCCGATTTATTGTTTTTGACAACCGAACCTGAAAATCTCGACTTCAATTCATAAATGTCAAAAAAGATTCAATAAATTTTTCATTAATAGGAGATCAAATAGATATTACCGATTTAAACCAATTCCGATTCACAACAATTAAAAACGACAATCGTGAATTCGCATTCTTAAAATGTCCGATTCACAAAGAAATTCATCGATAGGTTTTTTGTTCCTGGGTAAATCTATTATATGAACAATGAATTACTGATTTATTCAGTTGCGAAAATCATTGATATTTTCAGTAATAACTTAATAGAATGTAATCAATGAGAAAAAGATTTTGATAATAAATAAATAAATATTTATAGGATACAAATGTTTTTTTTATTGTATCAAATAAATAGTAGTATTTGTTTCAAATAGATACTACTTAAGTCAAAGAAATGAAATAATCAGAGCAAATAAATAATGTTTTAAATGAATTATGAAAATTATCTGACTCGATAATGTATGATATTTAGTTCAAATAAATATTTATTTACATAAATAATTTTTTTTAAGCAACTAAAAAAATGTGTGTATTAAGTATCCCACCTCTTCTATTTCCGACGCCAAACATTTTTGTTTCTTAAATAATTTAAATTATTTATAATTTCCATTGTACACATATGATTATAATTAATTATTTATTATATATCTAACGCCGTTCACTATGAATTAAAATATCGCGCTGGCGGTGGGACCGAATCCGGGACGCATGCAACGAGAGACTACCACACTACCCACGAAGCTATGCTGACTTGACTTTCTTAAAAAAAAACTCATATGTAAATTACATAAACTAGTAATGACTTAGATCAAGAATTTCAACATTGCATTAAGTAAAAAAAGGTTTTAAAGCAAATGAATAAATTTTATTAATTCAAGAACTAAATTCTTGAAGCTTCAATAAATTATTTATTTGTGATTTAATAATAGAAAATTTGTATTTGTTTTTATAAAATAATGATTAGCATTAAATAATACATTATTTGCATTAGATAATTGAGTTTCATTAAATCCATATAAAATAAACTAAATGTGTCAAATAATTTTTATTAGTGTCAACAAACCAAACATTTGAGAGAAATAAATAATTTAATAGTTATAAATAACTTATTATTTGTATTAAATAAATTTCTTTATTAAATTCAATTGATTATTTACTTGATTCAATTTGGATTTATTTGGTTCAAATAAGTGTAATGAGTATAAATGTATGTACGCTAACTGATTAAATCAGTAAAGAAAACTACTGATTCAACCTGTCATAGCAAAGTAACAGGTTTATTTCAATTACAGGTTAAGTAAAATAGTTAACAGTTGTACTCAGTGACTTTTATAAAAATAACTGAATCTTCAGTAAAAGGTTAAAATACTGATTCAATCAGTACAAATTTCATAGATTCAGTCAAAATTAAGTAATACGACATTTATTTAATTAGAAAATGCTGTTTTCTAATTCTTGTCAGTTGCGCGCTCGAATCTATGAACGCTCAAAATTGTCACTTTGACGGAAAAAGATTACATCAATCAAAACGCAGAAGAGCCTGAATCTACATTTTACACTACTGGCTCGCCCATTTGAGCTCGCAACGTGAAAAAGGAAAAGCACAATTTAATGACAATTCTATTCAAGATAAACAACATTTTGATCTTCCATATTTAGTATTATATGGAAATAGACCTTACAAATGCAATACGCTAAAAAAATATGATAAATATTTAGCAGTTAATGCTTTATTTTGACATTTACGCGATTTTAGATTTGAACTCGCAAACGTCAAGAATCACAAAACAGTATTTCTTGGTCAAAATTTCCAATATTTCTCTTAAATTTTGTATTATCAAACTTGTTTTAATCACAAATAATTGAAATAATGTCAGAAAAATATTTATTTTGTCCAAATTCGTAAAGAAAATGTGTTTTTCATTTTCACGTTGCGAGCTTGAAGGAAAGAGCCCTCACCAATCAGATTGAATTTTAGGCTTTCAAGCGTTCTGATTGGTGAGGGCTCTCCACATCAAAGTGAAAATTTTGCGCCTTCATACATTCGAGTTCACAACTGACAAGACACATGGCTACGTCAATTTGTGACAGATCCAATAAATTCTAAAATCCATTTTCTGGTTAGGAGAAAAATCAAATCGCAAAAAACCATTGATTTTCGGAATTCTTATTAATTATTATTTTGATCCACAGAGCCCTTTTTGTGAAGAAGTGTTAAAGTGTTGAAGTTTTTTAAAGAGCATAATTTCAGGAGAAGAGGGAAAATGGGTTGGTACTGCTGGAAACTTTTCTCCATTGAATACCCTTAAATTCTTATGCCTTATCATATTTTTATTACTATTCTATAAAAACCTATTCTTTTTTAAGAATTAAGAAATTTTGAAAATCATTATTTTTTGGGAAATGTTTTATGCAGATGTGAATGAAATGACCTCTATCAAAAAGCAACATTTTTATGAGATGAACAAAAAAAGCTTGGCACTTCATATAAACACTATGGTGCAGCTTGGCTGCGGTTCCTTTATTTTATTTATTGGTTCTATTCTGTCATAAACAGTTAAAAGATTTTGTATTAATTTTAACACAAGAAAAATATTGAGTGGAATAAGACAAGAAAGTTGAAAATCAATATTTAATCTTAACATTTACTTTGTGTTGATTTAAATCATTTAGAAAGTTTAATGAAAAAATCTATTAGTTTTTTGTGTCAATTACTAACTCTATTCATGTGTTAAAGATAACACAATGTGAATAAGTTTAATTAACACAAGCAAGTGTTAATCATTTGAAACAAAATACTTAACCAGGACCATTTTTAAAACAGAAACACAACAGTTTCAACTGTGTACTTCACTTTTTACTTCCTTTCACATTTTTTAAAATTTCCTTCCTGTATATTTTTTCCCTCTTTTTATTTAGAAATTTTCATTTGTCAATAAGTTTCATTAGAGTTTATTTTCATAAATATGAATGATCTGAATTCTATACGGAAAAAGTGAAATAATTGTTTTTGCCAACTAGAATTTAGCATAGTATTTATAGGTACTTGCAGTTAATGAAATAGAAGTGACAGATAACAAATTTGTAGCGGCTGCTAACTGGTTTAAAAAAATATTTGACTATTTTTTCTCTGTACGAATTCTTTTTACATATTTGTTTTCATGCAATTTGAAAAATACAACGGTATTTTAAAGAATACAGTTACAGAGTTTATATTATTTTTGAAATGTTTTTATTGACATTTTTTGTATTGTCTGACAATGTGGAAATATTTTATCGGGATAGCATCAATCAATACTAGTAGATTTTAAATACTTTTATAAATGTAACAGAAAAGCTTTAATCCCTTCATATGTGAGATAAAAACGAAAATATTCTGTAAATAAATAATATATTTTAATTAATAATTTTAGTGGTATTCAAATCTTAATGTCGCAAAGTTAAGTTCACAGATAGAGAGGCAGGTGGCACCAGCTCCTAGACTAAAGAATTACTCTTGGATCGTTTCGCTCGTTACAGTCACTACCTACTATGCAACAAAAGGTCACATTTCCCCTCTACTATTCTCTAAGCTAAAAAAGGTTCTGTTTATGATTATTATAAGATAAGAAAAAATAGAATTTAGTTTTAATAAAATTATTTGTATTTAGTTTACCAATGGTATTCTACATGTTTCTAAATAGTCAGAACACAAAGAAAATAAAAACAAAATGTAATACTGAATCGCAACCTGTGAATCAATAATATTCACATAAACTTAAGCTGCATACAAGGAGAAACTACAATTGTCATAAAGTTATTATAAAATAATCAATTTTAAGTTCAACTTTACATGACAAAAATTTCAACATTTCATTACAAATAAAAAAGCGTTTACTTCATTTTGAAGTTAAATATTTCAGGAATAATGAAGTAAAGTTGAAAATGTAATTAGTATTTTCGTATAAAGCTTAATTTTTGTTGTTTTAAATATAACTAGACAAGAATGGTTTAAAAACATCAGAAAATTCTTCCAAATTTTCAAAAACATTTATTATCTTTTGTCACATAAATAGAATTTGAAATTTAAAATTATTAACTTCATATATAAATTGCATTTATTTGTTTTCAAAGAAATTCAATTAGTATCAACTGCCATGTTGATAAACTTTTTATGAAAAAAACGACATTTTAAAACATGATTTTCGTGAAAAAATTACGCCACTCAATAATGAATTTGAAGCGTTTATATTTCAATATGTATAACAAAAACTCTGTTCAGTATAAAATTATATTTGATGCTGAATATACAAACTTTAAATTAAATCTATTTTGTATTCAATTAGAAATAACATTTATTGTTAAAATATTTAAATCCAAAGTAAAGTTACATTTTACTTGTCGTTTAAAAATACCCATAAATTTCCGGGGATATTGTTTTATTCAAAGATATACTGAAATTGTACAGATGTACACAAACTTATAGAACAACCTAATATATAGAATTAAAAAAATACATATCATATGGATATATGAGATTAAAGAGTACGCAATTTTAAAAATTTTAATTATATTTTCATTTATTAGAAAAGTAATCTTTCAACTAATTATCGCAAGTTTTTGAAAATTCGATTTAAAAACAAATTTTGTGATTTAAATTTAAATAAATGTTTTACTGCAAAGGACTATTTTTCAAGAGAAACTATTGTAGTTCGTCGATAAAGAAGTATCGTAAAAAAAGAAAACGCATTGAACGCAAATTTCCGGCAGAATCCTACTATGTACCTAGAAAACGAGAAAGTTTTATTTACAGTAAACGTTAAGTTAATTGATAGGTACGAGCGAGTTGGTCCGTTTGTCTGAGTTTGCGAGACTTAAGAGCAACAAAATTAATTGGTCTGGTTGCAATTTAATGCACTCACAATCAAAGCACATGAGGGTCTTGTCTTCTCTTCGAACTTGAAGAGAATCCTTTTTCTCCTTTAGTATAAATTTGTAGTAGTGCAAATGAGTCCTTTGTATCAAGAACAAACTTAATAGAGATTAGAGAACAAACTTTAATTGCTAGACCCTGATTTCATGGAAAGATAACAGAAGCCTGCATCAATTTTGACGAATGAATGCGATATACAGTTTCCGAATAGAAGTTTCATGCTGAACACAACTCCGAAGTCTAAAATGCTCTAACACATCAGGTTTTTGAATAAAATAGGATAACGCGTTTCTTGCAGTTTCTGAAAAATTGTAGCTCTTAAACCTGACGTGATACAAACATCGCTATTATCAATAATTAAAGGCTGCACTATGACCTTTAAAATGAACCTTAAGCCAAAGCGATGTCATGAACTCTAAAAGCAAGGGGTGTGTTTCTGTATACGAGTACAACTGCTTCAAAATACTAAGGATACCAATTTTTCTGGAGACCTTAAATTTTGTAGCAAAATTTTTTAAGCTGTTGTTGTTTTTAGGGGGCCTTAGAAAATTCTTTTTGAATACTTTTATGGTTACCCAGTGTATAAGAATGAATGACATGATTTTTTAAAAAAAATACATTTTAAAACAAATTTTTTTAATTTAGGATTGTTTTTAGGAGTAGCATAATTAAAATTTGTTTACACTGACAAGCTAAAGTTAGTTTTTCATTTCAATAAACTTATAGTTTTTTTCTTTTCTAGGCAATAGAATCGGTATCCTTAGTACTTTTAAGCAATTGCACCCCTATGCAAATACGCATACCCCCTGCTTCAAGGGCTCATGTCGTTTTTTGCGATATGATGTTTCTAAAAGCAACAAAATGGTTTTTAGGATTCAATCTGTCAGAAACTGACGTGAAGATGGCCGCCATATTTCTTGTCAGTTGCGAGCTCGAATGTATGAAGGCGTAAAGTTTTCACCTTGAAGGAATGAGCCCTCACCAATCAGAACGCTTGAAAGCTTAGAACGCAATTTGATTTGTGAGGGCTTATTCCTTCAAGCTCGCAAGGTGAAAAGCAAAAAATACAATTTCTTGACTAATTTAGATTTAACAAATGTCTTTCTGACATTATTTCAATTATTTTCCATTAAAAGCAAGCTTGGTAATACAAAATTTAAGAGAAATACGGTATATTTTAGTCAGGAAACACGGTTTTGTGATTTGTAACGTTTACGAGCTTGAATTTTAGATCGCCTAACTGTCAAAAATAGGAATAAAGCATTAACAGCTTCGTATTTATCAAATGTTTTAATGTATTACATTCATAAGGTCAATTTCCATATAATACTAAATATGGAAGATCAGAATGTCGTTTATCTTGAACAGAATTGTCAGAAAATAATGTTTTTCGTTTTTTACCTTGCGATCTCGAGTGTACGAGCTCGCAGTGTCAGATGGAGATTCAGGGATTCCAACGTTCTATTGTCTAGAAAAGAACAAAAACTATAAGTTTATTGAAATTAATAAAACTAACTATAGCTTGTCAGTGTAAAAAAATTTTAATTATGCAACCCCTAAAAACAACCCTTAATTAAAAAAATTGTTTTAAAATGTATTTTTTTAAAAAATCATTACATTTATTCTTGTAAACTGGATCACCATAAAAATATTCAAAAAAATTTTTTTAAAAACCCCTAAAAACAACCCCAACTTAAAAAATTTTGTTACAAAATTTAAGGTGTCCAGAAAAATCGGTATCCTTAGTATTTTGAAGCAGTTGTACTCATATACAGAAACACACCCTCTGCTTTTAGAGTTCATGACGTCGATTTGGCTTAAGGTTTATTTTAAAGGTCATAGTGTAGCCTTTAATTTTTGATAATAGCGATATTTGTATCACGTCAGGTTTAAGAGCTACAATTTTTCAGAAACTGCAAGAAACGCGTTATCCTATTTTATGCAAAAACCTGATGCGTTAGAGCATTTTAGACTTCGGAGTCGTGTTCAGCATGAAACTTTCCGTCGGAAACTCTATATCGCATTTATTCGTCCAAAAAAAGGATACATTGGTAGGCCTGTGTAATAGAATACATGTTTACGATATATGATGACAATACATAAAGCTAGTAGTACTCTCACTGAAAATAGTACATTGTGCAACAAGTGACTCGTGTGATCTTTCGAAATGACAAAAAATTGAGTTTTTAACTTTTGTCCGCTTACTTTTCAAGTTATTATTCTAATCAACATTTTAAAAAAATTTATAAGTAAAATATTAATTAAAATAATAAGTAAAATATACTTCCCTACTATTGTTACAAACTGAAGACCGAATTGTTTTTCACAATCAGCTAATATTGCAATCTTGTGAGCATTATACATTTTTCTTTAGCGTAAAAAGTGCGCTTCAAACACAAACAGTGCGGTAATATGAAACAGTTAAATAAGTGCTTTTAATTTGTCGAAATGAGAGAGTTTTCTAGAGGTAAGTAAGGTAATCGATAATTAATAATCAGATGTCCATTTTTTTAAATTTAAAATGGCGGATCTAATATGGCCGACATGAAATTTTAAAAATGAATTAATTTTAAGGAACCTTGGTATTAGGAGGTTTTTGTGGTCGCTAATTACGAATCTGATGTCTGTTTCTTAAAATTCAAAATAGCGGATCCACTTTGTCCGACATGCAATTTTAAAATTAAATCTAATATAATGAATCTTGGTATTTGGGGGTTTTTGGGGACGCAGGTTACGAATCTGATCTTAGTTTTTCAAAATTTAAAATGTCGAATCCAATATGCCCGACATTAAATTTTAAAAATGAATCAATTTTAATAAATCTTGGTATTAGAGGGTTCTTAAGGTCGCTGATTACTAATCTTTTGTTACTTTTTCAAAATTCAAAATGTCCGATCCCATATCGCGGTAGATTTTTAAAAAATTGTCCCGATTCGTTTAATTTTTTGTTTTTCAGGGGTCACTAAATACGAATCTGATGTTTGTGTTTTAAAATTCTAAATGTCGGATTTAATATAGTAAAAGAATAGCAAAGAAATTTTTGATTCTCTGAAGGAATGGTTAATCAGTTATTGTTAATGTTATTCTTTTATTATTATTTTAGAAAGTACTTCGATTAAGAAGGAATTGAAGATCGCTCGTAGGGAAGTTGTTGATATTGTCAAAACGCATATGTTATCAAAAACTTTAAACGAGGTTATCATACTTTTTGAAAGTTATGTTTCAAATCTTCGAAGCAATACTTGCGAGTTGAAGGAAATCGCTAAACCAAAAAGATGCTCAACACTTTGCAAAGTGAAGCAAACATAACAGGATTGTAGTAGAGTTGGGGAAAAATTTCTGGCTAAGAATGCTGATTGGCTTGAGGTTCTAATATTTGATTCTGCATCCATGTGTGACTGTATTCATCAAACAGAAAACACCAACACATCAAGAAGTGGACGAACTTCTGCAAATTTTTGTAGAATCAAGTAATAGGACAAAGAGACGAAAAACTGAGAAAGTTCTCAATGATCGCATGTAGAAGAATTGGGATTTGCTGCACAAACGAAATTGCGTGCCAAAGAAAAATTGCATGCAGCTAAAATCGTCAAAGAAGTTGTGCTTAAAACACCATTATGTGCTTCAGAATATACAGGGCCGGTTGAACAGTTTCTGCCCGAGTGGGTATAGTAATTGCTTCTTTATAAAGGAAGCATTGTAATGGTGACGATTTTCGAATTTCCAAAAATAGTGTAAATCAACTCATTTTATTCTAAAAAGCATATATACGAAGTTTAAAGGCAATGTCCAGATGTACACTACCGTCGGAAATTGTCGGTGGGTCCGATAGGAGTGGATAGAAAAAACACAACGCTCTTAAGCTCATGATATCTTGGTCAAATAGTAAGATAGAGATTGAAAATTTGAAAAGCTTATAAAATTCTAAGTTAAACACTCTACTAACATATTTTTTTGATCATTTTAAAGTTATAATACTATTTAATAAGAAAGAAAAGAAAAATCTTGAATTTTTCTATTATCGTTCGATATGTTTCAACTCCTTGCCGGATCTACAAAAATTGCAGGAAAAATGAAAAATTTACATTATTTTTTTCGTTGAATCTTCAGCTTTAATTTAAGCCAAGAAAATTACAAAAATATTAAGTAGTTCTCAAGATATTACTGAAAATGTCCGAGCATGTTTTTCTCGATAATCACAAGTCAGTCGTCGCTTCTTTCGAACTCATTGCTTACCTCCTACTTCACTGCAGGGTCAAATCGGCACTTCTTCAAGTGGGAGTCTACATGGCGGGTACCCTTCATACACCTTGTTTATCACCTTGTTTAAAATGCTATGTAAATAACAGCTTGAAAAGTGCTGATTGAACCCTGCAGTGAAGTAAAAAGTAGGCAATCTGTTCGCGAGAAGCAATGACTGACTTGTGATTATCGAGAAAAACATGCTCGGACATTTCTAGTGATATCTTGAGAACTACTTAATATTTTTTTAGTTTTCTCAGCTTATATTAAAGCTGAAGATCCAACGAAAGAAATAATGTAACTTTCACTTTTCTCCTGCAATTTGTGTAGATCAAGCAAGGAGCTGAAACATATCGAACGATAATAGAAAAATTCAAGATTTTTCTTTTGTTTCTTACCAAATAGTATTAATTTTAAAATGTCCAAAAATATGGTAGTAGAGTGTATAACGTAGAATTTTATAAGCTTTCAAAATTTTCAAATTTCAAGTCTCTGTCTTACTATTTGATCAAGATATCATGATTTTAAGAGTATATTGTTTGTCTTAAGACGAATCGATTGACCTTAATAAAGTCTACATTTGACCAAGAATTAATAGAGTAAATGACAATTGTCTATGATTTTTTATGTTTAAAATTCCATTTTTTAAATATAACTTTTAAAATTTTGATGTTTTCATGACAGTTCCTTTTGCAAAAATTTTTCGCATTAAAAAACAAATCGATTGACCTATATAAAGTCTATATTTCACCAAAAATTGAACTAATAAATTACAGTTTTTCATTGTTTCTGATATTTAAAATTCTATTTATTATAAAAATTTTAATATTATCCTCTTTTTATAAGTTATGAGAATTTATTATTTTTTAATGATATTTCTTTTTGAAGAAATTTTCTGCATTAAAAAACGAATCGATAGATCTGCACAAAGTCTCCATTTTACCAAAATAGAGTAGATTATCAGTAAAAAGGAATCAACTGTCACATAAAGTAGTTTTTTCAACAGAAATTTATAGATAAATTGTCATTTTGCAAATATTTATGGAATTTAAAATTTAAATTCTATTTATAATTAAATATAAAGAAATTATACTTTTTGAATTATTAAAAAATGTTAAAGGTTGACTTTTGTAAAAAATCCACCTGCAAGGAAGCATAATGTTCATGAAATGAATATAATTTTCTACTTGTTACAAACGATTTTATGCGATTGCGAAGTATATATTGAAAAATTTCAAAAATATGCAGAAGCCACAGCCCGGAAATTAGTAGAGTTTTATCCCTAGTATCACATGCCAACGAGTATTGACGAAATTTCCGTTCATGGAACTAGAATAATATTCGCAATTCACTTCTTCCGATTGGAATGATGTCTGAGAAAGCGAAGGAGTCCTGTAACAAACTAATTAAGTAAAAAAATCACAAATATTTCTCTTGAGAAAGCAGCAGTTTACAAACAATGGAAGCTGTATTTTTGTGGCTTCTGATAATGTCTGATCCTATTGTTTTATCATTTCACCAAGTTCCAACAAGAAAAATTAAGATGCTATCAGCAGAAGTTACAGAGCTATTAAATTATCCTAATAAAATACTTGGAGAAATCAACTTTGAAACTGATTGTTCTAAATCTAGTGACAGCGAATAATCTTTTGTAACGTAAAAACACAATAAGAAATACAGAATTTTAGTAAATAAAAAAACATATTTTTAATAAAGAAAACGAACATCGTATTATTATTGGCTCAGCCACTATAGTTTTTTGAAAAGTATTATTAAATTCGAAATAAGCGATTTCAAATACCCCCAAGTGACGATTTCGATAAACTTTTAATCACTTTTTGCATTTTATGTTCGCCATTTAGGATCTGATATTTTGTTTTTCAAAAATTAATATCAAACTCGAAATCAGTGAGCCCAAAAACCCCAGAGTGGCGATTTTTAGAGACTTTTAAGCACTTCTTCGACTTTTGTCGACGTTTAAATTATATCCTCTAAAGTTATAATTATAAGCAGGCTTAAGTTCTTAGCACAATAACGAAAGGAGGAATCTTCTCTCAAGAGGAATTAATTTAATTTTAAAGTTATGATAGCAATTTCACCTTACAATTAGATCCTATTGCTGAACCAGTGGCGAAATCCTTTTTTATTATATGTAATACAGTTAGTTTTGTAAAATTTTGAACGTGCTTTTGGAAGTGTAAAACATTTTTTACAATCGTTTCAGACAGTACGTGTAAGCTTGCAACACGTTTTATACAAACTTAAAATGCCCCACTTTTGGAAAACTTTCACTGAAGGCTTACTACAAGTTTGCCAAAGATGGAGCATTTTAAGTTTGCAGCTAAAGCTTACCGCAAGCTTACGTTTTATCTGGGTGCTCTCTATATAAAATCGTATATTATAAATAGTTCTACTGAAATTAACATTTATTTACTTATTTATTTTAGAAATTTATTATTTATTGTTTATGTCATTATTATATACAATCTGTTTGCTATTAATAATATTGACAAATCGGTAAACCAGTCCTTTAATTGGGAGACTCAAAAGGCTAGAAGGTTAGAATCCATAAAATATGGGTGATTCTCCTGAAATTGACATTTTGGATGTCCCAGTAAATTTTACAGAACTTTTTAGGTTTTTATTTTTGTTAATTTTTCAATTCAAAATTTATACTTTAATCGATGATATAAAAAAATCTACACGATTTCTATGAGCTCATTATCCGTAGCAGCTGAAATCTTTTCATTTCCGAAGCCTTTTTGCCACGTCTCCAACATGACTTACATCAATGTACTAATTTTTTTATAGGCGCTTCAATGTCTTTAAAATTTTTAAAAGGTAACATTATAAACTACAATTCTTTATTTTTCTCTCACATGTATCTTTTGAATTTTTTATTTACTCTTTTAAAATGTAAAATGTCCTCAAATATGTTGTATTTAAATAGATTTCATTCTGCAACAATGGCACAAGTAAAAATTCAAATTCATCTCCGAAGCCCTGTTTTTTTAGTAAATAACTTAATACCTATATTAAAAACTAGCTGTCGAGCCCGCCTTCGGCGGGCGTCTCAGCTAGTCCGCGCATCCAAAGTGCTGGTAGGCAAAGTATTTTTTTACCCATTACCATGGGT
>WNHD01003622.1:5314-17731 GCA_011057455.1 Ganaspis sp. Gsp50
TTTTAAAGACTGTAAACAGTCAGGCCTGTGGGATCTAATGTTTAAATTTTCTATCAACAAATTGTAAATATGAAAGTTTGATTCCATATCCAGAATTAGATTTCCCAGGACTGCAGAAATTCCAAATGTTTAAATTCTTCCAATTACTTCCAAATAATTTTATAAGTTTCGTAATAATGTTAAAAATAAATACTATTTTACAACTAATTTTTAAAATACTAATACACGAGAGTATGTCTTCTATTTTTCAAAGTCTGCCTTTTTTCTAACTCATTAAATTAGCAAATAATTTATAGTTTAAGATAACTCGCATAAATATGTAAGCACTATATATTTTTGCACAAAATAACCATAAAAATAAGTTTGATACGAGTTTATTATAGTTTGTTTTTTATATTACACGTTTTTTACATATTTTTTATACATATAGTCGAGTGTGAAAACAAGTCTGCATTTTTTACTGGCGTTTTTTATAGAAGGACAATGAATCCAAAGAATTATAGATGATCTGAGTTTTTTCTTGTACGTACTTATTTTTGGTAATTTTCAACTGGTACGACTGGCAACGAATTTTTTTTTCCTAGATAAAAGCACTATTTTCAATTTACATCGAATGCATATAATAATCTATCGCAGTAGAAAATGCTGCAAAACCTGCAGCTCCAAATAATCCGGCTTTTACGCCCGCTGGAAATAATTTCAATTTGAGACAATCGCAGAAAGTGAGACAATTATTTCCAGGTGCCGCTATTTAATTTTTTTATCAGTCGAGTAAATAATCAATTATTAATTTTCAAACAGTATGAGATTTATAATTAAGTCTAAATAGATATTCTTGGAAAAATACAACATTTTTAGAAAATGAAATGCGGCACTTGAAAAACGAATGGTTCAAAAAAACAAGAAATAGTTTTAAAGAAATTAAAAGTGATTTTAAATGAATTAAAATTATTTTAAAGAAATCAGGAATATGTTTAAAAAAAACTAAGAATGTGTTTAAAAAACTAAGAATATGTTCAAAAAAACTAAGAATGTGTTTAAAAAATTAGAAATGTGTTTAAAAAATTAAGAATGCGTTGAAAAACGTAAAAAAGCATTTTATAATAAAAAAAAGAATACCTCTTAATCCTATCAAACCTCCGGTCACTCCACCAGCGTAAGTGCCATTTTTCCAGTCAGTTTTACCTCGATACTAAAATTTAATAAATATATGTCTAAGGATTATATGTGCGAAATGCTACTTTTAAATGAGTATTTGTGCAATGTGAAATCAATATTAAGATTATTAAATACGTATTTTAAGAAACTACTTGCCGATTCAATTGCGCATTCAACTGCGGAAAAAACACAACCAACCATTGCGAAATTTTTCGCATAGCCGAGAGTGGTTGTTTTCATCTCGTGAAAAATCTCACGTACAGTTTGTTGTTTTTCAACCGCTGCTACATTTGGATTTACACTGGATGTAAATAAACCTATCGCAGCTCCTAATCCAAATCCTGAAATTTTTTTTGCCAAAATTAATTCACACAATTTTTTATTTACAAAACAAGTTTTACACAAACAAATGAAAATTAAATCTAATTTAAAAGTAAACATAAATTGTTCTTTCTGGGAAAACATAAATAAAATGATATTTATAAATAAAATACCTGCTTTTTTCAAATAATGGTTTTGTCTATAGAATTCTTTTAAATAAAAATTGTAATAATTTCTTTCTAGAGGTGAAATTCTAGTAAATGAAGATATAATTTGTTATTTTACCTATAACACAGCTCATAAAACTTTTGAAAGCACAGCTTTCCATTACCATCTCAACCCTTTTTTCATCAACAGATTTTATATGAACTTGGCCAAGAATCCTTGGAATTACGATATTTTCACGAAATCTTTGCTGATTTCCAATAAGACTAAACATAATTTGGTCCCATTCTGTCAATTGTGGTTTTTCTTTTACTGTCGCTGGGGGCTTCGGGGGTTGAGGGAAAAATTTCTCCATTATATTGATATTATGTACAAATATAAATTATTTTGTTTGTAAAGAACGAGTTAGTTTTTCGTTTAAACAGCAAGTCTTTTATGCAGCGTACATTTTCTGAAACATTAATAAGAAAAGTATTACATTGCATAGTTATTATAATTATATTTGTCTGTAATAGGTATTTCACAAATATAATGTAGTGAAGTATAGTGTGTATAAATACAATGTATATATTTAATATACGCAAAAATATAAAATACAAAAAAACATGACGAAACATATTACAAAATTTGATTTGCAAAAAGTAATAAAAAACATTTACTTTGCAATATTTTTAATTAATAATAAACTTGATAAAAATATCTTTATGTAGAAAATGTAACAATTATGTTCCAAAACAATTTATTTATCGTTTATTTAAATTGTTTTAAAAAACATAACCTCCTTGAGAAATATAACCTTTTTGCAAATTAATGATAAATATTTGGAATTGTTGGACAAAATAAAATCCGGTTTCTTATATTATCTTAATTACCAACAATTTTGAAAAAATTGTAATCAATTATTTTGATGATTATAATTTAAAGGGAATTTACGTTTCAAACATATGACATAACCTATGCAAATTTTGTTATTTTTATTTTATATTGTCTGCGATTGATTACAGTAGAAGCAAAAATTGATAATTTAAACTTACCTTAAATGTTTAAAAGTATCTAAAACTTAATATTATATTAATTTTACTTTGTAATTCTTATTAAATAATTCTATTTAATAATTTCTATTATGCCCACTTCATAATCGATTAAATCGATGTGGATTCGATATTTCGATAATGGAATTCTTCAAATTCAAATTTAAAAAAATATAACTAATTGCAGAATTGATTACAATTGTAGCACATAAAATATGCTAAAAATTCACAAATTGCTGTCAGTTACGTCTTTTTCATAACAAATGTTGCAAATACAGTAAAAATAATCATATTAGCAATTTTTTAAATCTTCTTTTAAATTTCCCGCTAAAGCAATCGAATGCAGGGGAAATAATTAACTGATTGAGAATCACTGATAAAAAGTAAAAAAAATTTTTATGGTAAAAGCATCATGGCTGCATGTTTCATAAGTGTATATACGGAGAAGAATTTTTAAGTAAATTTTCTTTAATTACTAAACTTTAATCTAATCGAGATAAAATACCAATTAGTAAAAAATTTCTAGACCCCTTCACTTGGAATTTTTACGTCAATCTAACAGATTGTCTGGTACCTGGAAGGTATGTTTTGACAGATTGCATTCTTATATGTGTGGGTGTACGTGTTCAAAATAATAAAACATCTTTTTTGCATTACACTTTCAAATTACGCTGCTTTTTTTCATATTTTACAAGAAAAAATTAAGTATTTTGTTTGAACTTAACCTCAACAGTGACTCATTTGAATATGTTGACTAATTTCCCAAAGGGGCATTTTAAGAACATTGGCCAGGATTATCCTGATTTTTTGCCAAAATTGTGTTGCTGAAATTAGTGTATGGTTCTTGTCAGATTTGTATTTATTTTGTGTCTTTGTTTCAAAACCATTTACGCAGTTTTTGAAGCTAATTGCGTGTCAAGAAAATAATTTCAATACGTTTTTTTCTTTTTGGTTAATAACGAGAAGTATTGTAAGCTATTTTGTTGTTTCTTTAACTTTGAAGTGACTAATTCTTGTGATTTATTTCTTTGTCTTGCTATTAAATTCTGCTATTCCTTTTAATTGATTATTATTGATTTTGACATGTGTAACAGTTTTTTTTTTCATTTCAGCCAAAGATGGTTAAACTTTACGCTTTAACGATTCTCCACAAAGGGCCAACGTCAGCGACTGCCCTAAAAAGTGCCTACGATGTAGACTCTTTTTCATATTTTCAAAGAAGCAGCGTTAAAGAGTTCATGGCATTTGTTAGTAAAACCATAACAGAAAGAACGCAAATTGCTGCGAGGCAGAGCGTAAAAGAAGGAGGTAAAATCGATATCTTTCATCCCACTCCATTGAAATATCAAGTAATTCTTAAAGAATTGTTGTTTCTTTATAAACAAATACCTTTAAGATCACAGAGGAAACTCTAGAGAGAAAAATAAATGAAAGCTTTTTATTTATTTAAAATGTAATATGCAAATGTCAGTTCTTTAGCGTCCGGGATTTGTTATTTAATTCAGTAAAACTATACATAATGTTCAAAGGAATATTATAAAATTTAATGGGAATAATAATATAATAATAATAATAATAATATAATATAATAATAATAAAATAATAATAATATAATAATAATAATAATAATAAATTAATAATAATAATATTAATAATTCATTTATAACTATTTTAATGAGAAGTTTTTTTTCATATTTAGAGTACATGTGCCACGTTTACGTTCGAGGAGACGGTCTCGCAGGAGTTTTAATTTCTGATCATGAATATCCAAACAGAGTTTCTCACACTTTAATTACAAAAGTATTAGACGAATTTGCAGCAAGGTATGCTCCAAGCACGTGGCCTACGTTAAATGAATCAACAGTTGATTTCCAACAAAGTAATGTTTATTTAGCTAAATATCAAAATCCACGAGAAGCAGATGCTCTCACGAAAATGCAGAACGATCTCGACGAAACAAAAATTATTCTGGTAGGGAAACTTTGTTTAAAATTTGATAAATTAATTTAATTATAATTAATGGAGTGTAATTATATTTATTAAAGTGTAATAATAATTATTAAAGTGTAATTATAATTATTGAAATGTAACTATAATTATTGAAATGTAATTACAATTATTGAAATGTAATTACATTTATTGAAGTGTTATATTAATTAAAATGTAATTATACTGATTATTGTTATTGTTTTCAGCACAACACGTTGGAGGCAGTTTTGCAAAGAGGGGAAAAGTTGGACGACTTGGTTTCAAAATCCGAGGGTCTTAGTATTCAGTCGAAAGCCTTTTATAAGACAGCTCGTAAAACTAATTCCTGTTGCAGTTTAACGGCTTAGAAAATGTATCTTATTGTAATTATCTTTATCAACATCGTGTCACTCTCAATGTATAAGAAAACATAATTCAGAGAAACTGAGGAGAGCAAGAGTGAAATTGAATTAGCCATCGATTGCAGTCTTTGGTTTAATTCTAGAACTTTGACAAGCTATAATTAAGCTTCTGTGAATGTGACATTTTTTCAAGGTGAAAACCAAAGAAGCATCTTTAAAAATGGTTTCAGAATAACTAAAAGAAAGTCTGGCAGTGCCAAAAACTGGAAATAATCAGTATATCGTGAGCGCTTATTCTGTAAATAGGTATTTTAGCTTTCCTTTCTCCAATTCATTTCTCAGGTCAATAAGATCACTGCCAGTTTCATGATGGAGAAAATCGTCTAATTTTTATAAATTCAAACGGCCCTAATATATTAAAAAAAAAACATTCCGAAATCAATTAGAAATGATTGAAACCAATTAGACGTGATTCAAGTAGTTCGAATTTCCGTTATAATCTCTACTTTCTACCGTTATTGCCTTTTCTTTTCCTACTGATTCTCGAGTTTTTGAGAGTTCAAGAGATTTTGAGAGTTCAAGAGATTTTGAGAGTTCAAGAGATTTTGAGAATTCAAGAGTTTTTGAGAATTCAAGAATTTTTAAGAATTCAAGAGTATTTGAGAATTCAAGAGTATTTGAGAATGCAAGAGTTTTTATTTAACTTGAAGAGATTTTATATTTAAATCAGAAATCTTTGACAGAAACTTTTAAAAGATTGTTGCATTTTCTCTCGCACAATTAGCGACAAATTCTTAAACAATTTAAGCCCAGGGAATGATCATTAATATCCAACAAAGAATTATGACCGTGTTGAACGTTAAGTGTTATATTATTGGTGTTTGTGTCCACTGAGGTTTTAAAACTGAAAAAATATTTACCACAAAAACAGTACTGAGTCTCGTTATAACGTCTGAAATTTAAATAAGTGAATGTATTTGAAAATATATCTGTATGTATGATAATATATGTACAATATAAAATTCCTTACAAAAATCTTTATAACTATCAAGTTGAAACAGATGTTCTGCTTCTAAAGTAATTTAAATATACTAATCTATTTTTAAGTGTTGCAAATTTTGTCTGTTTTTTGCAAAACCTTGTTATATCTTCTCAACAATGAAAATTGTAATAAAATTATAGTAAATAATTATAATAGAAGAGATAATGCAAAACAGATTTGGAAAAATAAACAAAACAAAAGAAACAAAACAAAAGAAATAAAATAAAACAAACAAAATTAAAAAAACGAAAGAAATAAAGTAAATAATTTAAACAAGCGAAAAAACAAAGGAAATTCGACTTTAGGAAGTGACTTATTTCTTGAACGGAAGTATTTAAGATCGAAACTTTTTAATTTACATACTTTTAATAAAGGCCTAATTACATGTTTAACAAATAATTTGCAATTAGTATTCAGTTATATTCAACTTCTTCTAAAAGCATCTTTTCGAATTTCACTTTCTCAAACGGTACGTAGGTGGAATCCCAAACTTGACGAGGAGCGTGCTGAAAAATCAATATTTTTGTAATTTATCGATATTTCTAATTACAACACAATAATGAATAATTACAACACAATAATGAATAATCACAACACAATAATGAAACGAAAAACTAAATAAATTGCAAGAAATAATATAAAAGTAAATAATTATATCAAGGTTGACACAAATATTTTTGATATCAATTTTTCCTGACTTCCCGACATTTTATCATTTTCCCTCACACTTTTTCTAGCTTTCCATTTTTTTAAAAAGCCTTCCTATTTTGAATAGAAATTTTGTACAAAACTAATTTTTCTTAAAAATCCCTTCAACTCTGAGCTTTTGATATTTTACGAAATATATTATTTAATTATTTTTTGAGTGGTTTTATGAAACATATTATATAATTATTTTTTGAGTGATTTTACGAAAATTTGTGGCAACCCCAATTAAGAATAAAGTTACTACATTAATTAATGAATAATATCTGAATAAGATAAAAACATTTATGAATAATATAATTTTCATATTGAAAATTGATTTTTCTGCTAATACATTTTTTGTGTTTTAGGTTTGTTTTTAAACTTACATCGCGCAATATGTAGCGTCTTTTGACCATATCATTTCCAGATATGCCTAACTCGGGGACATTCACAGTGCCTGTTCGAGTAAATATCATCATTTGTTCTTCAGTTTCACAATATCGTCTTCTGTGGTCTGTCCACTGAACACAAGTTTTTAAATCCCAGTCAATAAATTTCTTACTGTTGTGTTCTTTTGTATCGAAATCTATAGCTTCAATATCTTCAACTATTACTTCGAAATCTCCACCGTGAGAATAATCATAAATTAATATATTTGAAAATGTATTCATTTTCCTTAGATATTCATGTTTGTAATTGTTTTCAAGATCAGTCAAAAATTTTTCATTAACAATTTTCGCCTCTCCTGGTTTGTTACGCTTTTTGATTTTCTCCTCAACATTTTTAACTGGTACATCGAGGTAAACAATCAAATGAGGTCTCATAAGCTCGTGAAGAGATTGCTCAACAATAACATTATAAGCTTGATACGCTTCTTTGGACATGTATCCATGAGCAAACATAACATCAGCAAAACACTGATCGGACCAAGGACTTCTTTCTGTAACAACACCTTGTCCAGTGGACAGTATGTGAGCTAGTATTTGAATGCATTTTTTAAATCTCAATTGATAAAAAAGAATTTGCAAATAGCCTCCATTTGCAATTGTTGCATTATTCCAGAATTTCGGAAGATCGCATGTGCGACAGGACTCGGGAAGCAGGTGATCAACAGTCCTTAAGTCGAAATCGTAATTTCGAACATAAAAGTCCTCCAAGTATGTTTGAGGAACGTACAACATGTCCAGCTCTTTAGCTAATTTTTTGCAAATTTCTCCTTTTCCTATGGCAGGTGGGCCTTCGACGACAATCAACTTTGTGTTATCATCGAATCTAAATATTGTATCATCAAAAGTTTGGGCCCAAAGGCCGAATTTCTTGTCTTTGTAAGGAAAAGGTGGTGGACGAGGAGGTCGATTCTTTCGAGTTTCTCGAGTACTAATCAAGGCGATTTGAATATTTGGTACATTATTTGTTGATGTTACCTGAAAAAGAAACGAATTAAAAAACTAAGGCCTCATTTTAGAAGAAGAAGAAGAAGTAGTAGTAGTAGTAGTAGTAGTAGTAGTAGTAGTAGAAGAAGTAGAAGAAGAAGAAAACCATAAATAAATAAAGCAAACACTATAGAATGTTTCAAAAAACCATAACCAAAAAGAAAACAATATTGACTTGTTTTAAAAACAGTATATTCTTTACAAGAGAATTTTCTTTCTTTCTTTCTTTCTTTCTTTCTTTAGATTTAATAAAGTAAGCTTATCGTTGTCATAGAAATTATATTATTCAAAGCAATTATACAAATAATTGAAAGACAATAACAAGTGTCAATTGTAAAATAAGGATGGTGCTTACCTTACATAACCCCGTAGTACCAGCTCGAAATTTAGAAATACCAGTCCGAAAAATGCAAGACATTGTTTCTAAACAATAGTATATCAAATTTGTGTTAAATAAGCTTAATTATTAGTAAGCATTACTTAAAACATTTATGAAAATTCACAGACTAGCAGAAGTTAAGTTTTTCAATAAAACCAGCTGAGCCCTGAAGTTAGACCCATATCACTTTTCCATAATAGCAGGAATGCCAACCTGTTTAACCTTCAATTTCAGTTTCATAACATTTCAAACGTAGTTTAACGACTTTAACATAGTTTAATAAACATTTAAAGTTCATATTAAAACAAAATCCCGAATTTCGGTTTTGTTAGACATTAAGCATCCTACGTGATTTGCAGGGAAATAAAATATTTGCTTATTCGCAATATATTTCAATTTCAAATATCTCGAATGAACTTTTGTTTAAAGCTCAATTAAAGCTTTAGTTTTAAATAAAAGCATTTAAAGCTTGTTAAAAACTCAATTCTACATAATTTCGATGAAAACAATTGTTTGCAATTATTTGATTTAATTGTCTAAAAACTCGATTTTATAAATTTTTTATCCAAAAAGCAATAGAAAATTTGAATTTCCCGCCACTCTCGAACTGTCAAATTTGGGGTCTGAAGTTAGCCAAAAGTAAACAAGTACTTCCGGGTGAAAGCCAGTAGTATAGGTTAAGTTGCTCTGTGTTAGTGTTTCAATTATTCTGCAAGTGTAAAACAGTGTAAAAACACTTTTCTATTTGTGTGCAGGGAGAATTCACGCAGAATTAGTAGATTTTTATTGCATTCCAACGACATTAGGTGTGTAAATTGCGGTTCAGTGACCGCAAGGTGAATGTGGGTGAAAACGCGGTGAAAATGTGAAAAGAAATGAAGAGAAATTAAGAGATTTTTTGACATTTGACGGCTCTGGGTTGTGAATATCGAAAGACGGCAGGCGTCTCGTGTCAAAGGGGCTTTTTGGCACATTTCTCATCACACTAAAAGAGAATGGGTAAGTAACGGGCCGCAAGCCGGTGCCCCAAGATATTTATAAATCATTTTCTATTTAAGGGCGCCGTCGCGGGGCGTGTCTTGGATAAAATTCATCTTTTAGAATTAGAATCCGCATGTTAGTTTCTTGCGGGTGTCGCTGTCGCAGAGAAAAGGTTCGTTTTTATTCTTTGTTGTTTTGTCTTGCCCACGGTCTTTGCCTCTCCTGTTCGATAAGAGTGCACGATTGCAGATACGTATCAGGAGTTCATCGAACAACGTTCCAATTTGTTTAGTCATGTTTAAAAACACATTCTTTTCAAAGCGAGTTTTTATCGTCGCCGCGTGCCGGATAAATAGTATATTTATCCCTTCCTAGAATGCTGCCTGCGTTCTTGAATTCTAACATTCTCTGTATCAGATTTATACACGTGATTTCACCCAGGGTATTTTATTTGACGTTTTTGTTTTAAGAATTCAAATGAATTTGACAGATTGACAGATTTTGTGATTAGGTTATTCGAGGTTTAGAAAAGGTTAGGGCTTTGAAAATCAGGTGTAAACAAAATGTGTTTATCATTGTTTACATTTTATGCACATTACATTTTTAAAAAAGCAATTGTATTTTTTATTTGACAATTCTTTGTTTTAGGTTTTAGTTATTTTTTTTGGTTATAGTTTTTGTAGTTTTGTGGTTAGATTTTTAGGTTTTGTATATATAGTTTTGTTTAGTTTTTGCTTCGTGGTTTTTCTATAGTTTTGTTTTGTTTTTTGCTAGTTTTTCTATATTTTTTTTTATTTTTTGTTTTGTTTTGTTTTTGTTTAGTTTTCGTTTAGTTTTCGTTATAGTTTTTATGGTCGGGTTTTCAGTACTTGAGTCGTGGAATTGTAACAGGACGAGATTGAAATCGAAGATTGAATTTTGATTATTTGTTGTATGGAGACAAAAGACTTTCTCAAGGAGAATTTAAAGTAGGTTGAATTGGCTATATGTTGCATAACATAATTCATGTTTATGCAGAACTTTCGATCCTACAACGCCTAAGTTTCACAAATGTCATTGTATGAAAATCAGTTTTGTTTTTGCAGATACACAAGGAGGAATGTCGCGCAGTTCTGGTCCTGGTCTTTATGAGTTCCTCATGGAAGCTGAACTTCAACAGTATTATCCAGGAATTCGGGGTAAGTCTCTCAAAACACTTGCTAAACTTCTATTTTCTTTTTCTACACAGTTTTTTTTTATTTCAACAAACTTTTGGTACTTTCTCGAAAAAAGAATGTTTTAAATTCTCGAAAAAAGAATATTTTGAATTCTCGAAAAAAGAATATTTTGAATTCTCGAGAAAAGAATGTTTTGAATTCTCGAAAAAAGAATATTTTGAATTATCGAAAAAGAATATTTTGAATTCTCGAGAAAAGAATGTTTTGAATGCTCAAGAAAAGAATTTCGGAATTCTCGTTTCGAGTGGAAATTACAAAAAGAGATAATACTGTTTGAGCGATAAATTGCGGATGACATTGTTTGTTTAATTTGCAGGTGACCTGAAAGTGCAAAATACAGCGCAGTTGAAGTATGTGACAGAAGACGATTTGAATGCGATCGGAATGAGTAAACCGGAAATGCGTCGATTGAAGAAGTACTTTCAGAAGCACTTTCCGCAGAATTATTTGTCGAAATTCAAAAAGATGCTTTTGCCGAAACGAGAGGAGCAGATTCCTGGATCACTGGGGATGTTGCCTGAAGAGAGACAAGACAGGCCACCTGTTCGAGTTCCAAATAAACACATGATTCCTGCGGATGCGATAATTGTAAATAAAGAATTGGGCATGGGAGAATTTGGAGTGGTACAGCAGGGAGTTTGGACGAATGACGGAGAGAGAATACAAGTGGCGATCAAGTGTCTATCAAGGGAGAGAATGCAGAACAATCCGATTGAATTTTTGAAAGAAGCTGCCATCATGCATTCTATAGATCACGAACACATTGTTAGATTGTACGGCGTTGTGCTCGACACGAATTCTCTGATGCTTGTCACTGAATTAGCACCCTTGAGATCTCTTTTGGAGTGCCTGAAGGAGCCGAGCTTGCGAGCCAGTTTTCCAGTCTTATCCCTTTGCGATTTTTCAGTACAAATAGCTGATGGAATGCAGTATTTAGAGGCAAAAAGGCTGATTCATCGCGATCTGGCGGCGAGGAATATTCTTGTTTTTTCGAAAAACAAAGTTAAAATATCCGACTTTGGCCTATCGAGGGCTCTCGGTGTTGGGAAAGATTATTACCAAACAAACTTCAATGTAAATCTCAAGCTCCCGATTGCCTGGTGTGCTCCAGAATGCATCACGTATTTAAAATTCACATCAGCCAGTGATGTGTGGGCCTACGGAGTAACACTCTGGGAAATGTTTAGCTACGGTTTTCAACCTTGGCCTGCTCTCACTGGGCATCAGATCCTCGAAGCTATTGACGAGCCGAATTTCCAGCGACTGGAACAACCCGATTGTTGTCCAAAGGATTATTTTACACTAATGCAACAGTGTTGGCAGCATGAGCCAATGAAGAGACCTAAATTTTCGGAGCTGATCAATCTCTTGCCGGATTTGAAGCCGGAGCAAGTGCAGGCGGTTCAGGATAGTTCGGAAGTTGGGCAGCTTTCGTACAGACAGGGCGATGTGATCTCGGTTTTGGACAAGGGGAGCAGCAATACTTTATGGAAAGGTGTATTGAATAATGGAAAGACTGGGTTCTTTAATCCTGCTCATACGATAGCGTATCTTGGTTCTAATTTGCCGAGCAATAAACCGGGAGAATTCACGAGAGGGGATGGAAAGAATGCATTTTCGTCGCAGAGAAGAAAAATAAGGACTGATATGATTTCATCGCCCCAGGGTGATCT
>WNHD01003623.1:0-27228 GCA_011057455.1 Ganaspis sp. Gsp50
TTTAAAATACTTCAAAATATTTAAAATTACTTCCGAATACTTAAAACTATTTCAAAATACTTAAAATGGTTTTAATATTAAAAATAATGACCTTGAGTAATTTAAATTCTATAGAATATTACTTTTGCAATAACCCTAAGAGTGTTAATTAAAAAACTTTCATTTTTTCAAAATTAATTCAATTTCTTACCTGTTCTTACAAAATATTGAAAAATTAATTTTTTTTACGTATACACACACACACACACACGCACACCTGCAAAATATAATGGAAATTTTTCGATTTTTCTCATGGAGATCATGGGAAACTCATTGATTGAAAGGAAATCAATTTTATATTGTTAAATTAATACCAAGAGATTAACTAACGTTTTTAAAATTTTTGAATATTACTATGTTATTCTTTTTTTTCTTCATTTCAAAATTCCCTTTTTATGGAAGAAAATTCCATTTTTTAAAATTGAAAATCCTTTTTTGCACCTAAAGGTCAACGAAAAAACGACTGTTATTCTTGTATTTATAAAAATATTGAGTTTATTAGAGAGTACTCCAGAATGTCTAAGAATATCTAAGAATATTTAAGAATATCTAAAAATATTTAAAAATACTTCAGACTAATATTGAATATTTTTATATATTCTGGAATATTATTTGAAAATTTCTTTCGAATACTGAGAATATTGAATTTTGGAATATCTACAGAATATTCGAGAATATCTGGCAAGTGTACGAAGAATACCTTAGTTGACGACCCCTCGGATTTCTTATACTTTTTTATGATTTCTTACAGTCCTTGCAAATTTTTGGTCATTTCGCAAAGAAAAAAAAACTCGGTAAAGAAGCAAACTCTTTTCGTTCCATCTTTTGTACAATTTCGAAAAATTTTTGGTTGTGAATTGCGCCAACAAAACGTTGGTGGCGATTTATATACGTTAAAAGAAAAAATCGAATGCAAAAATTCATTAAAACTCTATTCATTGAAACTCTATTCATTGAAACTCTATTTATTAAAACTCTTTTTATTGGACCAGACAATCTTTCACGGACTTTCAAAAATTGGTAATATTGATTAATTTTCACAAGTGCTAATTTTTAATCAATTGCACCATTTTGAGTTAAATGATAAATTTATTTTTCCAACTAGAGAACGCAAGCTAGGTGGAATAATTTTCAAGTAATGAAAAGAAATTGAAAAAGAAGAGGGTAATAGTGCGTTATAAGTAGTTAAAGCAAAGTATGGTCAGACCGGAAAGTAAAAGGATTGTTGGAATTAAAAAAATAGTGAGGATGAGTGGAGTTGAATGGTGGGGGAAAGTTATTTCGCATATTGGCATGGGTGAAGCCGTCTTTGTAATGGCCGATATATTATTCGAGCGTATTAACCAGGTGGCAATTAGCGGCGCTTACTCTTGGAGGCGAGAACTTATGCTGCAAGATATGCGCGAGGATCCTGCACGTAATGTACGCTCTCTATACGTATGTAATAGGCACGCTTACTGCACGTGTATCTAATTATTTATATTCCAACATTAGCCTCAGTTACGAGCGCAGATACACTTACAGCAGCACAGTAACGCGTCACACCAACTCTAAGCTCAATTATTTAGAGGTAATTTGCCTCCCAACTTCCACAAGATTTATGCTTTTGCGTTAAAAGAGCGAGCGCGTATAACGGAATTATCATTTTATTTACTTGCAGAATCCATGTTTACTACGAGAATATAATTAAAGTTTCAATAGTTAATACCTGTTTCAATGTCGCTCGTTTATTAATTTTACGATCGCGGTGTTTACAGAAAAAATAAATTTGAGAAAATTAATGGCGTTTCTTTCCTATAAGTGCATTTATCAAAATTGACGTTCGTTTGTAAAAACAATTAGCTTGGTTATGTAATAATAAAATAATATAATAATATAATAATGTAATAATAAAATAATATAATAATGTAATAATTAAATAATATAATATTATCTTCTAAAATATTCAAAAATTTTAACCTAATTTATTCCTAGTTTTTAGAATATTCAAAAAAAATTCTAAAGAAGTAGGATTTTTTGCAATTGTAAATTTTTCTGATTCAATACCAATAATTGTAAAAGCAGATTCTAAAACCTGAATATTTTGAAAAAAACTTTTTTAAAAGTTTGAACATTTTTAAAATATATAATATTGTTTGTATATCTTCAAATATAATTTTTTTATACATTGAATTGAATTGGATTTAGTAAAAATTGTATACGTTAAGAGTCGGGTTTTAAACATGCAACTCTTTTTAATATTTTTTTAATATTGAATCGAACGTTGAAGAAAATTAGAAAAATGTTATGACATGAATAATTTTAAAAACCTAAATTACAGATTTTCTTGTTAAATTTAACACTGCTACAGTCAAATTTTAGGTATTTAAATCGGAGCATCAAACAGCAAATAATAACGTGATTAGATATCATTTAATTTTTAATATTATGCTGTTTTCATTTTTAAAAAATTTGTTGCAATATTTTGGTTTAATGGTGCGATAGAAACTACTCGCGCGCTAAAGTGCGCGTATCATGTATAATTACATCAATTGAAGAATTAGAAAGAGTAATTCCGGTTATTCCTACAAGAGAAAAAAGAAAAATAAATCCTATAATTCAAAGAGTTGTAATATTATAATTTAAAGCAAGTATAATAATAAAATAATATAATAATAAAGTAATACAATAATAAAATAAAAAAAGCAACAAGTATTTTATGAATTAAAATAATTAAACAAAGATTTTAATTTATTGGAACCGTTTTTGTGTATTTGATGAGGCCACGATAATAAAATTTATGTCAATCATTATTATCATTATGACAATCATTTATGTCATCATTCTAAATAATTTATATCAAGTTCATTTTGATTAAATTTGCAGGTACTTTGTTCTTGCTACGATTGAGAATAATCACAAAATGTGTGAAAATTTAGAGGCGTGATAGAGCTCGAGAACATAGAAATAAATTTAATTTGCGAATGAGTCAAGCTTAAGTACAGTTGGAGGGCTAATTTTCAAGTATGTATAATGTATACTCGAGTCACGCAAACGGAATCTATTCGTCGAATTCTCCAGGTTCTCAGGGCTGGTACGGGCTTTCTCCTAATTTGCATTTTGGCGGCGTCGATATATTTGCCGGAATGATTAGAGCGTTCCTTTATTTGTTTGCTTGTGTACGAATGTATTTCAGGTGTTCGAGGAACAGAGCGATTAGAACCTTACGACCTTTAACGCAAATTGTACGATGAGAAATGGTACAAGAAAAAAAGACGAGCCCGAAAATAATCTTAGTGTGAACAGACACGCGACATTCTGCTTCATTATGCAATTAGGCTGTGACATTACTTTAGTAGATTGAAATTTAATTAAGTACTTGTAGAAACGTATTAACAACCTTTTTGGTTTTGTTTTTTAGCTTTCTTTGTTACTTTGTTTATTTTTTTGTTTTTTGTTCAATTATTTTGTTCATTTGTTTATTTGATTATTTATTGGTATATTTGTTTATTTATTTTATTATTTATTTGTTTATTTATTTTATTATTTATTTGTTTATTTATTTGTTTATTTATCTATTTATTTATCTGTTTATTTATTTGTTTATTTGTTTATTTATCTATTTATTTATCTGTTTATTTATTTGATTATTTGTTTATTTATTTGTTTATTTATTTGTTTTTATCTATTTATTTATTTGTTTATTTATTTGTTTGTTTTTTTATCTGTTTATTTATTTGTTTTTTTATTTGTTTATTTATCTGTTTATTTATTTGTTTGTTTTATTTGTTCATTTATTTGTTTATTCATTTGTTTTTTCGTTGAGGAATAGGATGATATGTTGGAATTGATTGGACCCTCGAATTTGATTGAGTAGACATTTAAAATTCAATTCCTTTAATATTTGAATATGATTCACTAGACATTCGAATTGGATTTACTAGGCGTTCGAATTCGATTCGTTATACTCTTGAATTCAACTCACTAGACGAACTAATTCGATTAATTACAAGCTCAAATTGAATTCTTTACATGTTCGAATTCAACTCGTTCGAATTCAATTCTTTTCACGCTCGAATTCGATTCATTATATGCTCCAATTCAATTTTTTACATGTTCGAATTCAACTTCTTCAAATTCAATTCTTTCAAGGTTCGAATTCGATTCATTACATGCTCCAATTCAATTTTCTACACGTTCGAATTCAACTTGCTAGAATTTAATTCTTTACGCATTTAAATTCGATTCATTATAAACGCACAAATTCGATTCTTTACAAGTTCGAATTCGACCCATTACTCGCTCGAATTCACTTCTTTGCACGTTTGAATTCGATTCATTATACGCTCTAATTCTTTGTACGCTCGAATTCGATTCATTACACGCTCGAGTTAAATTTTTTGCACGTTTTAATTCGATCATCACACGCTCGAATTCAATTCTTTGCACGTTCGAATTCAATTGATTTATTAAACGTTTCAATTCGATTTATTGGATTTTTAAATACGAATCACTAGACTTTTGAACCCGATTTATTAAACGTTCGAATTCGTTTTAAAAGACTTGCAAATTCAATTGAACAGACGTTCGAATTCAATTGAACAGACGTTCGAATTCAGTTGAATTAGACATTCTGATTCAACAGAGTTCAAATTCAATTGATTCAATCGATGTAATTGATTAGAAATTTAAATCAATTTAATTAAACATTTTGATTCGAATTCCCCGAACCATCAATTTTCAAATTCGTTCTCTTTCTTATTAGTTGATTAGTCGTAAAAATTAAACAAACTAGACGTACGAATAAACGTTAAACGTTCGAATTTGAATTACCAAATTCCCGAATTCGATTGATTAATTCGTTTGAATGTAAATGATTAAACATTCGAATTCTATTGATTCAAACATTTCAATTCGATTAATCAGACTTTCGAATTCGATTCATTAGATGCTATGAAAAAGATTCACCACACGTTCGAATTCGATTCACTAGATGCTTGAATTCGATTCACTAGATGCTTGAATTCGATTCACTAGATGCTTGAATTCGATTCACTAGACACTTGAAATCGATTCATTAGATGCTTGAATTCGATTCATTAGATTCTTGAATTCGATTCACTAGATGCTTGAATTGGATTCACTAGATGCTTGAAATCGATTCATTAGATTCTTGAATTCGGTTCACTAGATGCTTGAATTCGATTCAATAGATTCTTGAATTCGAATCAGTAGATGCTTGAGTTCGATTCATTAAATTCTTGAATTCGATTCATTAGATTCTTGAATTCGATTCACTAGATGCTTGAATTCGATTTAATAGATTTTTGAATTCGAATCAGTAGATGCTTGAATTCGATTCATTTGATTCTTGAATTCGATTCACTAGATGCTTGAATTCGATTCATTTGATTCTTGAATTCGATTCATTAGATTCTTGAATTCGATTCACTAGATGCTTGAATTCGATTAATTCGATTCTTGAGTTCGATTCACTAGACACTTATAATCGATTCGTTAGATTCTTGAATTCGATTCACTAGAGGCTTGAATTCGATTCAATAGATTCTTGAATTCGAATCAGTAGATGCTTGAATTCGATTAATTTGATTCTTGAATTCGATTCACTAGACACTTGAAATCGATTCATTAGATTATTGAATTCGATTCACTAGACGTTTGAATTCGATTCACCAGATCCTTGAATTCAATTGATTAGATAATTGAATTGACTGCAAAAATGTAGAAACCACTAAACATTCGAAAATCGAAAGGATCCGTCAACGATCCAGGAACGAAAGTACGAATAATGCAAGACAAACAACAAATATGAAAGTAGCACAACCATACAGGGCAGTTTGGGGCAAAAGGTGTAAGACCTAAAATAAGCAGACAAAAAAGACGAATGGGGAATAAGCCGCGGATTGGTACAGTCTCGCAGACAAGATGGGCGGAGCACGTAGCAGTCAAAACAAATAATGCGAGACGTTTCAATCCCGACAAGTAGTAGTCAGAGTACTCTACTCGCCTTCTTGGGACCTTCGACTCCTCCTCCTCTTCGTGGAGGAAAGAAACTCATGAACGAGGTCTTCCAAGTAACGGATAACTAAATCGAATGACTGGTGTGGTCCTCCTTGTCATCGCCAAAACCTCCCAAGGTTCAGGCTAATCGTTATAAATTACTGTGGCGTTTACTGCCGATAATTGATTGCCGGACTTAGGAAGATTCGAGGGAAAATCGTGCCATCAGCCCGAGGTATAAATTATAATTGAATTAGTCCGACCTCTTAATTAGCAGCGAATGGACCACACGCGCAAAAAATCCGACCCCTTTCCTTCATTACGGTTTCATCAATGGCTTCTCCTCTCTCGCATTTCTAACTCTTCTTCTTCAGCTCTTATCTGCTTCTACAGTTTCGTCTCTCTTTCTAGTCGTCGCGTCGTACCTTGGTCGTATTCACCTTCTGCAAGGTAATTTACAACGAGGGCGTCACTATTGCATGCTTGATGCAGGTCTCCCTTTTCTTTTACTTCACAAGTTGGTGCCGCCGCCGCCACGGGAAGCCATAGTCGAAATTGTCATTCCATCCCGTCTGGGATTTTCACGACAGTTGACATTTCTTTATTTTCTTCCACTGCGACTTGTCCTTTTTTCCTGATCGGGCTTCTACCATCTAGATATTCTTTCAAAATTTAGCTGTCCTTTAAATTGCTCGCTTTCCATTTTACAGAAGCGATTTTATAAATTTTCTGTCTCAAGAATTTTTACCCCAAACACGAGATTCAATCAGAACTTGCGCAATGACAATTCTTATTCGAGTTGGTCAACTCCAATGAGTCCATTTCTTTTCCTTTCGTTTTTCAGTTTCTAATCCTCTCATTTCACTGTAAATCTTTTGTGAAGTCTCTCTTTAAAATACAAATTTTCAATCATGCAGAATTATTTTAATCCCTTTTTAATCGTCAGAATTATTTCAACCCTTTTTTAATCGTCAGAATTATTTCAACCCCTTTTTAATCGTCAGAATTATTTCAACCCCTTTTTAATCGTCAGAATTATTTTAACCTCTTTTAAATCATCAGAATTATTGTAACTTCCTTTCAATCATGAGAATTATTTATTCCATTTTAAATCATGCAGGATTATTTTGACCTCTTTTTTGGTTACAGAATTAGTTGGATCCAAAAGAAGGGTTATATACATACACTTCAAAAACATGGTGTCTTATTTTGAGCAAAAACGTCTTAAATTAAGACATATTTGGTGACCAAGGCACAAAAAATGTCTTAATTTAAGACACTTTTGACCAAATAAGATACTTCTGTCCCACTTTTAAGACATCATTTTTTGCAGTGTAATGATTGTTTATTTAAGATGTTTTGATTTTATATTAATTATCGACGCGCATTTTGAGAAATCTCGACGTTGAATTTAATTTCGGTTTTATCGGAATTCAGTTTCTGTCAGTGTGCAAAACAATCGGCGATGCTATACACGAAAGTCAAGAAACGGTTGCTCACTCCATTTTCTGTTATATCTTCTTGAATGTACTCCTGAACTCTAGTCTTGCGATAAGCGTCTATTTCCAAAGGAGACAGGAATTGAAAAATAGAGAAACGAGAAAAGTGAATTTCACTTTAGAAGAATTTATCAGACCTTCAGACAATTAGAAGTAGGATTCGCAAAAAATTCAGAATTTAAGAGAAGATTTTGCAGTTTTTGGATGTTTTATCTTTCACGATTTTTTGTGGTCATTTTGCAATGCTTGTTAATTTGATTTCATTTAAATGTCTCTTCTTTTTGTGACTAAATTTTACAATTTTTGCATCCTCTTAGAGGAAGTTATGTTTTTTTATTCTAAATTATTTATTTATATTTATATTTATATTTATTTTTATATTTATATTTATATTTATATTTATATTTATATTTATATTTATATTTATATTTATATTTATATTTATATTTACATTTCTAAATACTCAATTTTCTAAATTTAAATTTTATTTTCTGAATTTATTTGAATAAAATTTGACTGCTCGTCCAGAAGTGTCATTGTATTGAATTATTGAATATTGCTTGGACGTAAAAGATCTATAATAATATTTCTAAATTTGTTCCCCTTTATTCAAATTTTCAATTTCTAGAGTCTTTAACTTTTCCGGTTCGTTTTTAAAATCGAATCAAATCGGAATATATAAATTGAGAACTAGGGCGACACAAAAAGAACATATTTTTTGTTTTTGAATACTGGTTTTTCGATATTGCTTTTTAGAGTGTTGATTTGTCGATTTTGTATTTATAGAAAATTGAAGTTTTATTTACAGCTTCACGTATTTATTCGCACCTGCTTTAGTCTTTAGTTTCTGTCCTCCAGAGCTGAGACATTATTCTTGTTTTCAGGAAGGGGATTAGTAAGTGTCTAGAGCTAAGAATAGTGCCCAAAAGTCAACATAGAATTCTATTCGGAATTTATCCACTTCGACTCCGAAAATGTAAATTCTTGTTGAAAATATATAATTGATAATGTATAATTCATCGTCTGGCAATTTTAAACTTCAAAATTCTTTTGCAATTCTGACATCATGTTTACTTTTAATTATACTTTAAAATTTATTGTTATCAAACTCCAGTCTATTCAAACTTTAAGTATGATCTAAACTTTGGTGGATCCAAGCTTCTTTCAAAGTGAATTCTTATTCTTATTTCTAACTGAATTTCAGTGGAACTGAACTTCGATGGAATTAAATTTTGAAGGAACTAAATTCGATGAAAGTAAATTTCGATGGAACTGAATTTCGATGGAATTAAATTTCGATGAAACTAAAGTTCGATGGAACTAAATTTCGATAGAACCAAATTTCAATGAAACAAAAATTCCATAAATTCCGTTTGCAATGGAACAAGAATTAATTGGAATCAAATTTTAATGGATCCAAATTTTAAACAGATTCAAATTTCAAAATCAAAAATCTGAAAAAGTAAGATGGAAAACCAGGGCTAAAAAATGAAAAAAAAATAAAAAAATAAAGATAATAAAAAAGTGAAATAAGATGGAAAAAGATTGATTAACACATCATGGAATGACTGTTGGTTTTGCCATCATTGGAATCCGGGAGTGGATCGTTGAACCTGAAGAAACGGAGCAATCGCCGATACTGGCTCGTAAAGCCGTAAAAACAAAAGTATCCAAAGACTCGACTCACGGCTTCGATACGACTTTAGACTGCCAGCCATCGACACGAAATCTACATCGGGGGTTGGCACAGGCGAGACGTGCGTGCAAGAAAAAAGTTACGTTGTAAACCCAAGCTTACGTCATGCTCGAATACCCAGCGGAAGGGTTCCGCATTAAAATTGAACTCGTTTTATGACCATTTCAGTGTCATTGAAAGTAAACTTTACGCAAATGATTCCACGTTCCTTGTCATTGATTACTTTCAGGGTGATAATTTTACCCCTTTTCTTCTATTTTTTCTTTACCGCAGAAAAAAGCAAGGGAAGTTGTAACAACTTTGCAAATTAATCGAATTAATAATCGAATTTTCTAAATTATCTACAACTTTGCAAATTAATCGAATTAATAAACGAATTTTCTAAATTATCTACAACTTTGCAAATTAATCGAATTAATAATCGAATTTTCTAAATTATCTACAACTTTGAAAATTAATCGAATTAATAATCGAATTTTCTAAATCAATTACAACTTTGCAAATTTTAGTTGCTTTTGTTAATTTAAAAATTATGGAAATAGAATTCATTGTCGTGAGAATTATTTGATTTGATGTAAATTATTTTAACGCAGTTCACATTTATTTTGAATATAGTTACAAATTTTGATTTGTATAATAATGATGCATTATTTAAAAAGTAATTATTAATATTTCTTAGTAATATTTATTATTATTTGTAATATTTCTTTATTGGGCTATGCAGCCTATTCCACATTCAGAAAGTAATTAATTCACATTGCATGAAAGGTAAAACTTGTAAACTACCCGTGTAGAAATTTTGCCCTTCTAGACGGTTAAATATTTAAATCAATAATGTACATTAATTGTAGAACAATTAAAAAACTTATAAACAAAAGTTAGACAAACTTTCACAACACATTTCATGTTTATTCGTTTTTCTGCACAGTTTTGTTTAAGTATAAGTCAATTGAACAAAATTAATTACTTTTTTATTCATTATGAATAACTAATTTTAGTGATAAGTGTGAAATCAAAGTTGAATTTGATCAGATAGCTTGGAATGTAACTACCCTATTCGCAAGTGTGAGATGTCTGACTAACGCTGACCTTATCTACTGAAAATCTTATTTGCTAGATTTGGAGCTTTGTATTCGAATAGATTAATTTACATTTGAATGCAATAGTATTTTTAGTAATTTACTGTCGAAAATTGATTATTTGAGCCAATGAGTGACTTTTTTTAAAATTAAATGAACTGTTTTTTATTAACCAAAAGTTAAAGAGCAGTTGTAGAATATTAATGATGAAATGTGTTTTAATGGTTTTGTTCGTTTATTTTTTATTTTTGTTTCTTGAGCACGAGACAGAATATAAAAGTAATCAGGGATTGTAGAATCTTTTGTTAATGAGTTGCTAAGCATCCTGAGGCAAGTAATGTGTTAATGAAAAATTAAGATAGCTTTTTTGACATTAATCATTCTGTAAAAAGGCACATTAGGTCAAATTAACAAGTGGCACGTAATTACATGAGCAATTATGTATGAGAATTTTTTTTGTTTACTAAATATTATAATAAAGTATATGTATCTATTTATTATAAAAATAATATTTATCTATTTATCTATTTATTATAAAATAGATAATTATTTATTTATATTTATTATAAAAAAGATAAATATACTTTATTATCATATAAAAGTATATGTATCTATTTTATATGATAATAAAGTATATTTATCTATTTTATATCATAAATGATATAAAATATATATATATATATATGTATATGCATCAATTCTTAACATGTATTATTAATTACGGCTATCCTGTATTATTTTGTATTTGAATATCAGTAGATTATGATTCATTATAGATTCATCATTAGTAGTTGCGTGAATAAATATTTCCTATATGCAAATAAATGTTCCTTATGTAAAATAAATGTTTCCTATGTTAAATAAATGTTTCCTATGTAGAATAAATGTTCCAATGTAAAATAAATGACTCCTATCTGAATAAATGGTCCCTATGTAAATAAATTTTTCAAATACAATAATTGTCATAAAGAGAAAATTAAAATTGTTGTTTATAAACACTTGCAACAAGATTGCATATCATTTTACCAGCCAATTTATTAAGAAAAACGTATAGTTACAACTAAAATCAAATTCACAGAAAATAATTCATGACCGTAAATTCATACTACAAACTCATTTGAAATTAATCATTAATTCCAGACTGACACTTTTCTATTTCAACTACCAAATTTAGGTCCCGAAAATTTAAATAATTAAGATTCTGTTGCATCTTAAATTTTCTTTCAATATTCATCGCTATGTATTATAATTTCATAAAAACCAACTTAACAATTTTAATTGCTAACAACCAACTTGACGGTTTTAAATTTGTTAATACCAGCTTAACCATTTTCATTGTTAAAAACCAACTGAACAATTTTAATTGTTAAAAACCAACTTGACAATTTTATTTGTTAAAAACCAACTTGACAATTTTATTTGTTAAAAATCAACTTGACAATTTTAATTGTTAAAAACCAACTTGACAATTTCAATTTTTGAGTACCAACTTGACAATTTCAATTGTTAAAAACCAACATGATAATTTTAATTGCTAACAACCAACTTGACGGTTTTAATTTTGTTAATACCAGCTTAACCATTTTCATTGTTAAAAACCAACTGAACAATTTTAATTGTTAAAAACCAAATTGACAATTTTAATTGTTGAGAACCAACTTGACAATTTTATTTGTTAAAAACCAACTTGACAATTTTGATTGTTAAAAACCATCTCGACAATTTTAATTGTTGAGAACCAACTTGAGAATTTTAATTCTTAAAAACCATCATGACAATTTTAATTGTTGAGAACCAACAGAACAATTTTAATTATTAAAAACCAAATTGACAATTTAATTGTTGAGAACCAACTTGACAATTTTATTTGTTAAAAACCAACTTGAGAATTTTAATTATTAAAAACCAAATTGACAATTTAATTGTTGAGAACCAACTTGACAATTTTATTTGTTAAAAACCAACTTGACAATTTTAATTCTTAAAAACCATCTTGACAATTTTAATTGTTGAGAACCAACTGAACAATTTTAATTATTAAAAACCAAATTGACAATTTAATTGTTGAGAACCAACTTGACAATTTTATTTGTTAAAAACCAATTAAGAGTCTACTTAACAATTTACTTCTTAAGATCAAACCTTATTTTTGTCTCTGATTTTTTTGTGTTTTGTTTTATCACTTTGAGGGATTCTTGAGGATGTCGGTCGCCATGTCGGACCACCTAAGAGCAGTTAGGTCACTGTCGATGTGTATCGTGACTAATTAGCTATAATCCTTGCCCGTGATTGGATACTGAGTAAGTTGGCGTGCTCTCGACCATGACCAAGTCCCTCCCGCGAGGAAAAGACTGGTTGGGCCTGAGGCGGGCCCCGTTTCAACTGGGCCCTCTTATTCTCAACTCTCGCTATCTACATGTCAGTGTAAATAGTTTGCTAATTACGTCTAAAATGCTGTGAGAGCGATACGCAGCACACGGATCCATTCGGAGCAACAAGAGGCAAAAACAAATTTGCTCCATGCCCCCATACAGGATCAGTTTAATGGGACTTGTACGATTACGCATATTGATGATTCCTCTTCATGCCCTACGGATTGATTCGGTTGCTAATTGTCCCTAACTGTGGGCTCGTTATCATGACTTTTATTCGTCGGCTTTTTATTCTTTTCTTCCCTCTTTCGCCCCCTTTTTGCTTCCTTATAGAGGAAACATTGTAATCGTGATTATTTTCAATTTTACAAAAATAGTCATTTTTGACTATTTTTTTTTGTCAACTCATTTTCCTTTTTTTCTCTTTTTTTTCTTTTCTTCCCTCTTTTCCCTTTTTTTCTTTTTTCTCGTTATTTATCTTTTTTTCTCTTTTTTTCTCTTTTTTTCTTTTTTTTTCTCTTTTTCTCTTTTTTTTCTCTTTTTTCTCTTTTTTCTCTTTTGTCTTCTTCCCTTTCCCCCTTCCTCTTCTTCTTTCTTCTTTCCTCTTTTCTTTTCGTTATATCTATTTCTTTTTCTTTTTCCTTTTTTCTTTTCCTTTTTTCTTTTCTCCTTTGTTATTTTGTTTTCCTTTGCTATTTTCTTTCCTTTTTTAGCTTTTTTCTTGCTTCTTTTTTCCTCGGCAATCTCTTCTTCATTCTTCTCCCGTCTCTTGCTGCTTCTTCATCGTCTTGTGAAGCTGCTGCCCCGACTTATCTCCCTCTGTTCTGTAGCAATGTTTTAATTAGGTTGCTAAAAAAGAGGATTGGTTCGCGTGCTTTGGATTCCTCACGTGATTTATTAACGCGATTAAGACGGCGATCAATTTGCCTCCGTTTGCTTTATTGAAGATTAATAATTCCATGCTGCAGGAGATGCTGCTTTTTTTAACCAATTTGTCAAGATAAGGTGCTCATACGTAGTTATAAAATTCGAGCACGGAAGCGCCTTATTCTTGCCTCGATCGTTAAATGTGTTCCTGCTTTATTTTCAAATTAAGTCTTAAATCGACTCCTGAAACGCTTCTTAGACCAAACTTCTCAGTTTTTGCAAATCCCGATTCCTTTTTAAAAATTAAAACTCAAGTTTCAACGATACTATCTTTTTTTCATTATAATATTTTTTATTGTTGTTTTTTTTATCAAGTGGTATTTTTATCATTTTCTTTTTTTATAGAACTTTTGTTATTGTAGTATTTTTGTTACTCTAGTATTTTTTATTACAGTGTTTTTGTTACTTTAGTATTCTTTTATTACAGTATTTTTGTTAATTTAGTATTTTTTTTATTACAGTATTTTTGTTACTGTAGTATTCTTTTATTACAGTATTTTTTGTTAATTTAGTATTTTTTTTATTACAGTATTTTTCTTACTGTAGTATTCTTTTATTACAGTATTTTTTGTTATTGTAGTATTTTTGTTATTGTAGTATTTTTGTTACTCTAGTATTTTTTTATTTCAGTATTTTTGTTATTGTAGTATTTTTGTTACTCTAGTATTCTTTTATTACAGTATTTCTGTTATTGTAGTATTTCAGTTATTCTAGTATTTTTGTTACTCTAGTATTTTTTATTACAGTATTTTTGTTATTATAGTGTTTTTGTTACTCTAGTATTCTTTTATTACAGTATTTCTGTTATTGTAGTATTTTTGCTATTCTAGTATTTTTGTTAATCTAGAATTTTTTTTATTACATTATTTTTGTTATTGTAGTATTTTTTTATTACAGTATTTTTGTTACTCTAGTATTCTTTTATTACAGTACTTTTGTTATTGTAGTATTTTTGTTATTCTAGTATTTTTGTTAATCTAAAATTTTTTTATTACAGTATTTTTGTTATTGTAGTATTTTTGTTATTACAGTATTTTTGTTACTCTAGTATTCTTTTATTACATTATTTTTGTTATTGTAGTATTTTTTTATTACAGTATTTTTGTTATTGTATAAGTATTTTTGTTACTCTATTTTTTTATTACAGTATTTTTGTTACTTTATTATTTTTTTATTACAGTATTTTTGTTATTATAGTAGTTTTGTTATCATAGTACTTTTATTATCATAGTATTTTTGTTGTAGTAGTATTTTTGTTCTAGTAGTATTTTTCTTGTAGTAGTATTTTTGTTATTGTAGTGTTTTTACTATCAAACTGTTTTTGTTATTGGCGTATTTTATATTAGTACTTTTCACACAATTTTTATTTCTACATATTACTCTTTCCTATTAGTATTCAAACTATATTAAGATCTTTGTTTTTATAACAAATACAAATTGAAGAGTTTTATTACAGTTCACAATAGCAAGATAGTTTGTTTTTTAAAAAAGAATGATGAACGGGCACTTTGCTCAAAATTGCATTTTGGATATTTTACGAAAAAGCTATTTACAAACTATTTTTACTCCCGTTTTGAAAATATTTTTCGCTTAGTGCAGAGTTTTCAATTCAAATCGAAGTCTTTTACTTCGATGAAGGCGTGATAGAGTGCGATAACTGATGTACCCTTTTTCTAGGTTACGTAAACAGTGTCTCGATAATCTTGTAGGTTTCACTGTGTCATTGTCCTATCAGCAATTGTTTACAGTCTTTTTATTAACAATTCCTTTTCAAGTCATTTTTCTGCACAATTACATTTAGAGTTGTTTTTATTCCAAATTACATTTACAGTCGTTTTTGTTCCCAATTATATTTACAATCGTTTCTGTTTTCAATTTCAATGTCAATATTTCATATTGTTCTCAATCTTAATTACAACTTTTTTTGTTCTTAATTAAAATTATTAGTTATTATTTAGTTATTTATTATTTAATTATTTATTATTTAATTATTTATTATTTAATTATTTATTGTTTAATTATTTAATTATTTAATATTTAATTATTTATTATTTAATTATTTATTATTTAATTTTTTATTGTTTAATTATTTATTATTTAATTATTTAATTTCTTGTTTACAATTTTTTTTCTTCACAATTATAACTAAAATCGTTTTTGTTCACAAATGCACAGGAAAAACAAAATGTTAAATTTCAAGAGGAACTTGAATTTTTCCAAGCATATGCCTGTAGAATTCCAATTTATCTTGGATTTTAACAGATGATGCATTGAAAAAGAACATTTCGTTTTTTCTCTGTATATTTGCGGTCGTTTTTATTAACAAGTAGTTTAAATTTAATCTTCCAAGTAGCAAATTTTGTTCATCAAAATCGTTTATCAAATAATTAAAAGTGGATCTAGATTACGGTTAATAAAATGTCCATCATTGATCATGCATCCGAGAAAACGTAATAAAAATGTATTTTACACCCCGAAGTGTAATTGCATTGTTTTCTATTGTTTAATGTTTAACTGACTTTTATTTGTTACCTAATTTGTTTGTTATTTCAAATCGATGCTTTCATTTTACGTAAAAATAGCTCGACTGTCAGTTTGTGTACATTTCGCGCTTAATTGGTTAAGAATAGCTGATCGATCGACTGGGGCAACTTCGGTCTCCGATTGCTGGAAGCGCCCTAAAAGTGCACTTTCGCTCTTATGCGGATTCTCCAGCTCGCAGTTCATATGACTAACCTTGCTGAGTCACGCGTCACAAAACTAGTAGTGAAAAAAATGAACAACTAATCGTTGTCTGTTAAAAATACACTTTTCGGTGAATCGTTGATTTTTCTGCCGGAGGAAGGGCAAAATTTACGTACTAGACTTAATATTAAACGAGGTCGACGAGATATCCAATGTCCTCGCTGGCATTAATTAATTTTTGTGCACTCGCTCTAGTCGTAATGTTCCCTTTTTAGTCAGCTCGCTCACTAATTCAAATGACTTCTATCCGCAATGCTAATTAGCGTTCGTAGTACCGTCAAACATTTTTCTTCGAGTTAAATACTCACTTTATCCCCCTACTTGATAATTTAATTACTTCTGCCCGCTCTTGGCTTCATTTCATCTTTATAAGACCAATTTACATTTTTATTGCTGCTCCTCGATCTATTCTTGTCTACTTTCTGACTCAGTTTTTTTAATTTTTGCGTGAATTACCGGAAGTGCTGCAATTCAGAATTTGGTTGCTGTGAATTTCGAGGCAGGGAACATTTCATGTCTTTGAATTTTTGCGAATTTGAAGTCGCACGGATTGAAATTGGATGCATTCAAATTTGGATAAGTTAGAATTTGGAAGCATTCAAATTTGGAAGCATTCGAATTTGGATGCATTTGAATTTGGATTCGTTTGAGTTTCAACGCACCCAAATTTGGAAGCTTTCGAATATTAAAGAATTCGAATTTAAAAGCATTCGAATTTAGGCGCCTTTTAATTTGGATGTTTTTGAATTTGGATTCGCTTGAGTTTCTTCTCACTCGAATTTGGAACCATTCGAACATTAAAGCATTCGAATTTAGAAGCATTCAAATTTTGAAACATTCGAATTTAGAAGCATTCGAATTTTGAAACATTCGAATTTAGAAGCATTCGAATTTTGAAACCCATTTTGGAAACTATCTAATGTTTGCGAATTTTGTTACATTCGAATATAAATTTTTGAACATGTAAATGCATTCGAATTTGAGCGCATTGAATTCTGATACTTTTATAATTAAATACATTCGAATAGAAAGAAACATTCAAAATTGCGCTAATTTCAATTTTTCAATCAGACAAATTGAAGTTCGAAATACGAATCAAATAAATATTTCCCTAATTCACTCCAAGTTTTCTTTTTACAAAAAATTATTACATTCCATTAATCCATTTCTAGCGCTTTAGCGCACGTTGCCACCATTACACGAGCAAAAAACAAAAATAAATCCCAGAGGATTATAATGTCCACATAAAATTGCCTGTTTAGATAATTTCCAAAGATAAAGATGATCCAATTTAAAATAATTATACTTTTTCTGGATTTATACCGGTCGTTTGCTTTTTTTCCAGCTAATTTGATATTTTTACTGCTCATAAATTTTTCATAAACTATAATAACACAGCAATTCCCCAACTTTGAATAGTTTTGCTAGGATTGTGTTTTATAAGAGTGAATCAAGATGTTGATGGGTTACGTGATTCTCTGCCCAAACAATGGCGGCAAGATTATCTTGTCTTGAGTAATGCCTCTTCGTTTCTATAAACCTAGTTTTTGGATAATTTTAGAATTACCGGAAAACACTTGAATCAATAAGATGAAAGTTCAAAATCTCTTTTTTCAAAATTCGGGACATTTCGAACTTGTTCTGGAAAAAGGAGAAAGACAATTGTTTGGGGAAAGGTGTAACGGGGAAAAGGGGCTTTTTGGTACAATTGTTAACGACGTGTATGAAGACTGAAACTGAGTAAGGCGAATTCTTGAGATATCGAGTCGAGCCGATTGGCGCCGTTCGATCCATTTGCCGATAAAATCAAAAGTATTCAAGTTCGATCTTGTACATATATGCGTAACGAATGTCTGTCTGCTTGGCTTATGTCGTCACTGACGTCATGGTCATCGAGTTTCATCCCCCTTCTCTTGTGATTCATTTTCTCCGAAGCGTGCTAACGAGTTTGGATCAAGTCGCGACAGAAAAGTAACTAGAACATTTTTTCTTTTCTTTCGGGGAATCGCGCTTTTTCTACCGCCTTTCATTCTTTATTGTAAAACAAATCTTTACTACAATTTCCCCCATTCGTTTCTGTTAGCGTTATTTATCTATTCGATGATTTTCAGTCCTTTTCACAGACTTCCAACTATCGTAAATTTCCATCTTTAATCCAAACATGTTTGATCTCGTTTTATTTATTCGCACACAAAATTAACTTGTCTTAATTATTTTCCAAATGTCACTATTTCGGTCCACTTCGATCTGTAATTATTTAATATTTTTTATAAAGTAGCTTAGTGTTCAAATTGTTCTTTGTTGCAACAGTTTTTTGCAAGATTTTTTATTACTTTTTGCAACTTTTTTTTGCTAGAATTTTGCTATTTTTTTGCAACTTTTTTTGATAGATTTTTGCTATTTTTTGGCAACATTTTTTGATAGGTTTTTGCTATTTTTTTGCAACTTTTTTTGATAGGTTTTTGCTATTTTTTTGCAACTTTTTTTGATAGGTTTTTGCTATTTTTTGCAACTGTTTTTGAAAGATTTTTGCTATTTTTTGCAACTTTTTTTTGTTAGATTTTTTGCTATTTTTTGCAACTTTTTTTTAGAAGTGTTTTTTGTAATAACTGTTGTTTGTTATAACTATTGTTTGTTTTAATTGATCTTTGTTTGAAATCTTTTTTGTTTCATCTGTTTTTTATTTGCGACTTTGTGATTTGTTTTATAACCAATTAATGTCTAATTGTATTTTGTTTTAGTTCATTTTATGTGCGTTTTTATGTGTTTTTTGTTTTATGTGTTTTTTGTTTTATGTGCGTTTTGTGTTATGTGCGTTTTGTTTTAGTGGTGTTTTGCTTTTTCTCAAGCAATTTTTCAAACGATTTCGTAACCAGCCTTTTTGTTTATTTTAACATGAAATGCATGTTTTCTCAAATCGTAAATTTTCTACCTTTTGCAATCAACTCTTTTTCCAGATTGTCTTTCATTAATTCTCTTGCTGTTTTCTTTAAAAGAATTGTGTCTTATCTCCCAGCGAAATAAATTAAAGTTGCCCAAGGAGACTTAGAGCTTAAAATGGGAGATAATGACGAAAGGTCACTCAGAATTGATCTTATTCTAAATCCAGATAAATGAAAAAAAGAATATAAAACAAATAGAATGAAAAAGCTTGAAAGAATTTGTTCATTTATTTCATTTGTTTATGTTTCATTTATCTGGATGTTGAATATATTTAGTTTTTGAATTGTTTTAAAATAATTTCAAATAATTAATTTCAAGTAACTTTTCTTTGTCTTTCTTTTTCTAATAGATATAGATACTTATTAATTACCAGATTCATACGCTTTTTCGAATAAAATAGAAACCATTTTCTCAATGAATTTTCTTTTATTACAATTTTTCAACGATTGCGACAATTTTTTATTTTTGTAAAAATTATCTTGGAAAGGGGAATCCCGCGCTCGATTTTTAAACGTCCTTTACGTAATCTTGAGATAAAAAACGAAAATTATTTCTGGCATTTCCTGATTGAATGCGATCTATTTTATTTTGCTTCCTCATAGGGAAGCCTTGTTTATTTTATTTTTAGTTTATTTCTGTAATTTTAAATGCTTTGAATATTATTCAATTTTTAAAATATTATTCAATTTTTAAAATATTATTCAATTTTTAAAATATTATTCAATTTTAAAAATATTATTCAATTTTTAAAATATTATTCAATTTTTAAAATATTATTCAATTTTTAAAATATTATTCACTGTTTCAAATTAAAATAGCACAAATATTAATTCTTTTTAAACAATAGCTGTTTACATCATAGTTATTTTAGCAGTCAAGTCAGAATGAAAAGAATCTCGGCTTCTTGATTGTTCGAAAATTTGATTTGTATAAATAGGATCTCACGCAACATTCAGAGGATTGTTATTCGCAAAGAATTCTTGGGCTGCAAATTATCATCTCTTTAAGCTTGGATTTTTTATTTTTCTTGGGAGGTTGACATGGAGCGTGTCAGAATGAATGTGACGCCGGCGGAACGTCGCGGCTTACGAGCAAAAACCACGTCGCGTACGTCCTCTCGCGTGGCTCTTGTTCTTCCTCCACTTCTTCATGGTCCTCCTTTGCTTCTTTCTTTTCTTCTTCAGCAGGTCCTGACCCTCCAACACCTACTACAAAGCCACCGCCGCCATTCTTTAACCAGAATTTGTCTTGCATTTCTCCTTATTCTTATTTTTAATTCTTCCACTTTTTGCAACTTTTTCCACTTTTGCATTTACCATTTTTGCATTTACCATTTTTATATTTACCACTTTTGCATTTACCATTTTTGCATTATAATCCCTTTTTGCATTCTTAAACATTTTTTGCACTTTAATTCATTTTTGCACTTTAATCCACAAATCGATTAATTTTCCAAAAATCGATTTTGCAAATCGATTTTTGCAATTAAATTTTTTGTACGATTAAATTATTTTTGTGCAGACTTAATTGTTTGGGCATTTTTTGCAATTTGGTCGACATCTTTTTGTCTGTACGCAATTTTGCCCCTTCTACTCGATTCTGGTGTTAACTGCCAGGATTGATGGCTTATTCACAATTCAACTGGCATTACGTGACACATCGTCAGATCGTGACAATTCCGTGCGCACGACCGATAACAAACTCGGTCGCGTTCTGGGAATATTCTAGGAAAAATTTATTGTACACAGAATTGTGAAATAAAGGGAGCTGGAGAGGCGATTATGAGTTTTTTCACATTTTACAATCTTCTGTTGCTTTTTTCAGCGACTATTTTTAGATGAAAATATGCCAAGAAACAATTGTCACAAGAGTGGAAATCAGAAATGAATGGAATTTCAAAAATGTCCTCGTAATGGTTATTTTCGAGCTTGCTTACGTTCTTTCACTTGCAGATTAGTTTCAAGTTTTTTGTTCGGATTCCGATCATTTTTTTTCAGTTTCAGAATGCGATGCATTTGGATATATTTTTCCGCAAAGTATTTTCATTTTTGTAACGGATTTCTATTATTTTTGTAACAGATTTCTATTATTTTTGTAACAGAATTCAGTGTTTTTTGCTTCCTCATAGGGAAGCATATTGCTTTTTCGTTGAAAAAAGTTGTGTTTTATTATTTATTTGTATTTTTAATATTTAAGAAAAAAGGAATATTGAATTTTCGATTTTTTGCTTTCGTTGAGAAGAATTTTCTTTTAAGTGCAATCTAGATGCAGAAGTTCATTCGCTTAACATAGACAAAATAATGATTCAAAGTTGTCTTGTTAGCACATTCTTCTTTATCAATTATTATGAAACAGTTTAAACTTGTTGCCGTCTACTGATTACTAAATGTAAATAAATGTATATTATAATCTCGAATTAATATTAAAACATCTATTTTATATAAAATCGCACTTCCTCTCAAACGATATGTCACAATAATAATAATTATAATAATAATTATAATATTTATACTATAATTTAATAATTAATTAATTTTTATAATTTAATAATTATACTATAATAATTATATATATATATATAAATAATAATTATATAATAATTAAAAAAAAAATTATATTATCGATGTTTGTTAAATATTTCGATGAATTAAGCAACAAAAAATCTGCGGATAAAAATCGATTATTATGTAATATAACTTATCAAAAACAGCAATCGAATATAATATCAATTATTATACATGACATGAATAATTCATAACAATTTTGTGATTCCACTGTTCAAAATCTTAGTACAATACTTTCTTTAGTCGAGAGAAAAATACTAAAAAGGCAAAACGAAAAAGAAAACTGCCAACACGAAGCAAAATAAAATAATACACTCTCATTATTGATGAGAATATAAAAAATGACAAAGCGAAACCAAAAAAAGAAAAAATTGCCAAAAAAAGAGGAAAATAAAAAAGAAAATTGTCAAAAAAGGAGCAAAATAAAGAAAATGGATTGAAGAATAACGTAAAAAACGAAAATCACTTTGCAATACGAGGCAACATGTAATATTTGCGACAGAATGTTCGCTTAAATTATTGATAGAATCTGAATTTGCTTGAGCAGAAGTTACTATTGTCCGAGGAAAAAGAGGGAATACGATACACGCACAATCGATTGTATATAAAAAGATGATTCTGCGAGGATTAAAAAAAAAAACAAGAGAAGAGTAAAAGTCAGCACACACAAGAAGGCCTCGAGACCCACCAAACCGCGGGAGATTAGATTTTACGACTTTGATGACAAGACTACCGATAAAGGTGTATCTCTCTCTTTTCAAAGTCTTTTTCTCTCTTTCTACCACTAGCTTCGAGGACGCGTGCTTGACCATGAGCCTAAGGTCCAAAGAATTCCAATGATAATTCAAAATTACATTGCTTATTTTCTTTCATGCGATTTGAATGTCGATTAATCAACTTTACTGTAAACAATGAATTCAAATATACTTTAAAATTTTCTTTTCACCTTTTCCTTTTTTTTTGTCCCAGAAGAATTTTTGGGTTCTTGAATCGAAAACTGTTTCATAAGTGAATTTTTCCTTCTTTCACATCTTGGAGCACATTATGTTTGTTTTTTCAAATCAATGTTTAATTCGTCTAAACAAAATTTATTCATGATCGGATCAAATTGGATTCATTCGAACAAGAATTGGTTCGTCTGAACAGAATCTTTGTTCGAAAAATTTCGTCCTTAGGAGCAAGATTTCGACCATAGGAACAAAATTTCGTCCATAGGAACAAAATTTCGTCCGTAGGAACAAAATTTCGTCCATCGGAACAAAATTTTGTCCGTAGGAACAAAACTTCGTTCATCGGAACAAAATTATGTCCGTAGGAACAAAATTTCGTGCATCAGAACAAAATTTCGTCCATCGGAGCAAAATTTAGTTCATTAAAGAAAATTTGGTTTATCTGAAAAGAATTTGGTTGGTCAGAATAACATTTGATTCGTCAAAATAGAAATACATTTGCTGTCTATAAACAAAATTTAATTCCTTAAAATAATTTTTTTAAATAAGATAAATATTTTCATGATCGATATGATTCGAATTAAACAAAAATTTGTTTGTATTGTTGATTCCAAGTTAATTGATTATAAAAAAAGAATAAGTAGAAGAAAATTAATGAGTAGAAAGAAAATTATTAAATAATAAGTAGAAGAAACGGAATAAACGAAAAAAGTAGAAAAGAATTAAAATAATCGTTTGTTTGGCATAAATTTGTAATATTTTATATTATAATATAATATTTGTATTATAATAAAATATTTATATTATAATATAATAAATAAATTTCTTCTCAACGAAAGTTTCGGATCTGTAAATTTAGCAACTATGTTACACATTCTTGAAAAATGAGGGCAGAGGTCTATTGAGGTCAATAATTTGTCGAGATTTGCTACGCTTGTTTGGACCATATTTTGGGGCAATTCTATTGTGAATCCAAAAGACCAGGTGACTCCTTAGGGTCACAGGCTCGTGCTCACGCTCCATTACAAAGGTAGTAAATTTCTCGGTTCACCACAATATAGAAATGAATCATATTACACTTATGCAACCAAAGCAGCGGCCAAACAAGATTTCAGTTTTTTCAACCAAAACCCTCTGTAAATCAAGATTTGGTCCTCAATTCTTTCTGATTAGTTTGCTAACAAATGTTTACTTTGTTCATTCTTTATATTTTAATAACAATTGTTGAGTAGAGGATGTAAAAATCGCGTAAATAAAAAACGCACAAGAAAAACGTAATTGCAAAAAGCACAAGAAAACCGTAATTGTAAAAAGCACAAAAAAACCCGTAATTGTAAAAAACCACAAGAAAATCGTAATTGCAAAAAGCACAAGAAAACCGTAATTGTAAAAAAACCACAAGAAAATCGTAATTGCAAATAGCACAAGAAAACCGTAATTACAAAAAGGCACAAGAAAACCGTAATTGCAAAAAGCACAAAAAACCCGTAATTGTAAAAAACCACAAGAAAATCGTAATTGCAAAAAGCACAAAAAACCCGTAATTGTAAAAAACCACAAGAAAATCGTAATTGCAAAAAGCACTAGAAAACCGTAATTGTAAAAAAACCACAAGAAAATCGTAATTGCAAATAGCACAAGAAAACCGTAATTACAAATAGCACAAGAAAACCGTAATTGCAAAAAGCACAAAAAAACCCGTAATTGTAAAAAACCAAAAGAAAATCGTAATTGCAAAAAGCACTAGAAAACCGTAATTATAAAAAAACCACAAGAAAATCGTAATTGCAAATAGCACAAGAAAACCGTAATTACAAAAAGCGCAAAGAAGCCGAAATGCAAAAAAACAAACCTAAAAAGAATAAAAGAATTGCAAAAGAAGAAAAAAGCAGAAAAGAAGCAAATACAATGAATGGATAAAGTTGATTGGCAGAAAATGAGCAACAAGTACAGTGAGAGTACTCGCTAGTCACCTCGAAGTGACAAGCTCCATTCATCGGACAATTTTAGCGATTGAAACTTGAAGCTGATGTTTCTTTTAATTGGTTGGGTGAGTGTCTGTCTCGTGGATGTGACGGTTCTCACTCGGGTCTACTTTGCATATCAGAAGAGAGTGGAGATTCGCGTGCTGCTTTACCGTAGGTCATGTGTCGATCAGTTGAGAGTCATGAAGCTTTGGTAGCCGCGTTTTTCATCATGGAGCCGGGACCTATTGAAGTGTTGGTGGTTTTTCACTCGGCGGGCGACAATCCCCACTAAGTCCCCTTCAGATGAGTCCCCACGTGCCCAAGGGTGTCAAGTCGGAATCTTTAGAGCACATTCAATGTGCTGATCTCGCGCAGTCACCAGGCTCAGTATTTTCGGCTTCTAGTCGTCATTTAGCTAGTCAGTCAGTCATTCAGCTGTCAGGAGCAGTGTTATTTGTCCAAACGGTTCATCAGCCTTTAAGCTTCTTTTCAGTGTCCCATTTTTGCCACGTCCCGCTCCCAGAAGAGTTTGCGTGAGTGGCATTATGCTTCGAAAGCTATAAATACTGTGCAAACTCCGATATTATCCGCAAAGTGATATATATCGCAGATCGTATATTTTTTTATAATCCTCCATCAAAGCGACCGACTTGTCAACTTCCAGATCAACAAGACAGGCAATTTTCTCTCTTTTTTTATTGATTCGCAATGTGCGCATTATTTGTTGAGATGCAATGCCGAATGTGTTAACATACTTTTGTTACTTTTGTTACAACATACATCAAGTTTTGTTTTTACAAAACGGAGCAATGAGAGTTGAACTTGATTCAAACTTTTTTGTAACGCGCGATAAATTTATTTGCTCTCGAAAACTTGGTTTGTACTGAAAAAATGATTCCGTACTGAAAAGATGGTTTCGAACTGAAAAAAGTGTTTCTGAGAAGATGTTTCGAACTAAAAGAAAGTGCTTCTGAGAAGATGTTTCGAACTGAAAAAAGAGTTTCTGAGAAGATGTTTCGAACTGAAAAAAGAGTTTCTGAGACGATGTTTCGAACTGAAAAAAGTGTTTCTGAGACGATGTTTCGAACTGAAAAGATGGTTTCAAACTAAAAAAAGTGTTTCGTACTGAAAAGAGTGTTTGAATCTGAAAAGGTGGTTTCAATCCGAAAAAATGGTCCCAATATAAAAAGATGGTTTCAATCCAAAAAGATGGTTCCAATCTAAAAAGATGGTTTCAATCCAAAAAGATGGTTCCAATCTAAAAAGATGGTTTCAATCCAAAAAGATGATTCCAATCTAAAAAGATGGTTTCAATCCAAAAAGATGGTTTCAATCTAAAAAGATGGTTTCAATCCAAAAAGATGGTTCCAATCTACAAAAAAATCTTTTCAATCCAAAAAGATGGTTCCAATCTATAAAAAGATCTTTTCAATCCAAAAAGATGGTTCCAATCTAAACAGATGTTTTCAATCCGAAAAAATGGTTCCAATCTAAAAAGATGTTTTCAATCCAAAAAGATGGTTCCAATCCAAAAATATGGTTCCAATCCAAAAAGATGGTTCAAATCTAAAAAGATGTTTTCAATCCAAAAAGATGTTTCCAATCTAAAAAGATGTTTCCAATCCAAAAATACGGTTCCAATCTGAAAAAACTCTTCCGTTCGTAAAACTATTCGTGTAATTAAGAATTTCGCAAAAAACATTGTTCTAAAAGTGCAACGAGATTCCAAATGAATGTGAAAAGAACTTGTGGATTCGCAGTGGAGGGTACGGGTGAATTTTCGAAAGTAGAGAAGTGGTTTTGCAAGCTGGAGATTAAAGGATGTTAAACAGTCACAATGTAGTTGAATCGAGACTTTTTTTGTAGTGCGGAGCAGTTTTTGTTAGGAAAGATCGACAGTCGTAATTAGAGCCGGCTTGAAATAGTTTGCTTAATTAATTATCGTCGGCTAGATTCGTCTTCTCTTTCGCGATAATTGGAGCGACTGTAGTTGAACTGGGATGACGCATAAACGCCAGGGAGACTCACAGTTATGACTATAATTATCTGGTAAGTCTGAGGAATCAAAAAGAGTTCTCACGTCTTTGGAATTTTTATTATTAAAGATCTGAAATTCCTGACGTTTCGATTGCAGCGCACTTCCGCACGTCACTCATATCTTTCAGAGAAATGCGTGTGCATCTGCATTCTTTGAAATGCAAAAAACGGTTTTGTGCACTCAATTATATTTTTATTACACGGGAAGGTATTAATACAAAAACGATTTTTATATATGCCTGATATTTAATTGAACAATGTTCATTTGCAATAATAATAAAAATAACAGTAATTATTATTATTACTGTTATTTTATCTATATAAATAAAATCAGAGTTTTGTCTGTACATTGTTCCAAACTCTAAATTTTTGTTATAATTATTCGTTTTGAGTCACAAGGATTCTAAAAA
>WNHD01003624.1:6173-20410 GCA_011057455.1 Ganaspis sp. Gsp50
TCACAATATTTACATGTTTAAAATTCGCATATGATTCGGTAGTTAGAAATTTTGAATAATAATAATATTTTTCTTATGTACTGTGTCTTTTTTTGTTTTACCATCGTGTTTTGAGTATTATTTATAAAATTTTTAGTGGGCCAACACTTTTCTCAAAAACACGAGGTTATCAACTGAAAGAAGGAATTTGTTTTATCGACTCTACCTAGAAATACATTCATCTTTAAAGTTGGATTTATAATATGAATAAAAAATTTTTTTGTATTTGACTGTACATTAAACAGAAACGAAACAAGAATCATGGAAAACTCTTTAATATAAACGCATTAGTATCAATATTTAAATTATTAAAATTAGTTAGTATTTAAAATTAAAGGGTGATATAAATCGTTTAACGAAACAATATCACTCCTTTTATTAACCGAATTTACGTTTTTCTTTATATGAAACATTTCTTTAAATAATCTTTTTTTATAATTCGATTCTGAGCAAAGAATTTTAGTATTTTTAAAATTAAAAAGATGATCATTCTCATGAGAGTGCGTCACTAGAGCTGTACCTTGGTTGTCTTTTTTACAATCATATTGATGACGTTTTATTCTATCTTGAATGTAATTACTGGTTTGTCCTATATATGTAGCTCCGCATTCACATGGAATGCTATAAACTACATTGCTCTTGTAGTTGAAATTTGTGATATCTTTATTTTTTGAAAAACATTTAAAAGGGTCCTTTTCGTAGGAGAAGACTACTCTTATGTTATGTTTTTTGTAAAGATTGTTAAAAAAGGGGGTTAATTCTTTGACAAAAGGTATTGAAACTATTTTCCTTGAATCTACTTCTTTGTTTATATTTTGATTATTGCTATTGTTTACATTATTATTGGTGTTTCTGTTTTTAGTCATTAAAATTTTTTGATATCTATAATTAATATATTTATTCAAAATATGATCTGGATAATCGTTATTTTTTAAAATTTGGAAAATATATTTTAAATTATCGTTATAAAATTTTTCATGTGATAAAAGTATAGCCTTATCAATCAGGCCGTAAATAATTGATATTTTATCCTTAAAGCACATATTTGAGTTAAAATTTACATATCTTTCTGAAAAAGTCTCCTTTCTGTACCAATTTGTGGTAATTTTATTATCTTCTCTTACTAAAAGAACGTCTAAAAAACTAATCTGATTATTACTCTCCTTTTCAATTGTGAATTTAAGTTTTTCATGATAATTATTAAATTCTGTCAGCATCTTGTCAATGTCATCTTTGTGAATACATGTTAGAATATCATCAACGTATCTTTTATATAAAACATATCTTAAGTTTGATTTTTTTAAAATATCGGATTCTAATTTTTCCATAACTAAATCTGCAATAACACCCGATAATGGTGAGCCCATTGGTGTACCAAAAATCTGCTTGTAATAATTATTTTGAAAAGAACAATAAGAATTATCTAAACAAAATTCCAATATGTCTAAGAAATCATTTACTGGTATATTTGTGTGTTCTCTGATATTCTTCGTTATTTCGTTATTTCGTTTATTTCGTTTCTCTTAGTTCTTTGATACTTTCTTCTAGAAAGAGAGAAATACACTTTCTTTTAACAATGCAACGCCACTTAAGGAGAAAGGGGCGCTTGAATTAAGAAGTCTTGGTGTTGAAAATAGTGCAAGAAAATTGAATATAAGTGTGTAGTTTTTGATACGACACAGCAAATGCTATACATTTTCTTTTGAAGAAACCAACTTATCATTTGTATCAGAATTTCTTTTTTACAACTTCGTGTTTTCTTTACTTCTTCTCTGTATTTATTTACCGTCTCTTTGCGATTAAGTAAACACTTTCTAGATTTTAAACAAACAGCCAAGGGGAAAAGAATCTTTTCAATTTCTCACGATATTCTCCAAGTTTGTTTACCCTCATTGGTGCAAAAAATGTTTTTTTAAAATAAATCCAAATCATTGATGAATTTAATATCAAATATTTGAATCAGCTATTTTGAATTATGAAATATCGATCTAAAAATAAAATTCAGCGAATCCTGGAACTATTAAGTTTTAATTTCTAAGTAAATCGACTCTTTTTTGTGAATTTGTCCGCCATATTGGAGCAGCCATTTTGGTTTTTGTAAATCATGTTGTGGACGCCATTTTGAATTTGAAAAATCGAACATAAGAGTCACTTTCATTCATCCCACAACTTTTGGCACGCAGGATATTTGAATAAAAAGGGATTTTTGTGAACAAATGTTTTCAGAATCATCGATTAAGAATTAAATATCAAATTTTCTGAATTCAAAATGGTGACGTCAGTATGTTAAATTTTCTTTTGAAAAATACTCTGCGAGATTTTTTAGATTACGGAATACAAAATCAGAATCAAATTTTGAAAATTAAGTTACAATATATCATTCTATGAGTTTTTTAGGTCGTTTATTAGTAACCAAACACTTAATTTTGAAATTTCAAAATAGCTGTTCCAATATGGCGGGAGGACGAAAATTCAAAAATTAATTGTATTTGTCTGAATCTTGTTACTTATGGTTTTTGAAGTCGCGGAATACGATTGGAAGTCCAATTTTACAAAATTCAAAATGGAGGATAAAATTTCAAAAATCGATTGAAATTTGCTAAAACTTGTTACTAAATGATTTTCGGAGTCGCTGAATACGATTTTGAGATCAAATTTACGAAATTCAAAATGACGGATCCAATATAGCAGGAAAATGTTCAAACATCGCCTTGAATTTGCTAAAACTTGTTACCTAGGGGTTTCCGGAGTCGCTGAATACGGTTTTGCGATCAGATTTGCAAAATTCAAAATGGCGGATCCAATATGGCGGGCAAATTTTTAAAAATCGACTGAAATTTGATGAAACTTGTTAATTAGTGGTTTTCGGAGTTACTGAATATGATTTTGAGATCAAATTTATGAAATGGAAAATGGCAGATCCAATATTGCGGACAAAATTTCAAAAATCGATTGGAATGTTCTGAAACTTGTTACTTAGGGGTTTCTGGAGTCGCTGAATACGATTTTGAAACCAAATTTACAAAATTCAAAATGGCTTTTTGAATATGGCGAGTATTGTTGTTAATCGTAAAATCTACATTTTCAGCTTCCGTATAATATTGTTAAATTTTTATTCTTCCTTATTTCAAAGACATGAAATTTGATTAATTTTGCGTACTTGAATTTTTTTCTTCGCCCTATTTTCTAGAGGAAAATTTGAGTGCCTTTCTGGACAATTTATTTTCAATGGACCCTTTCAATGGAAATTTTTCATTTTAATGGTTTCACTCTATCAATATATGAACGCTTAAGAAGAATAATGAACTCGCCACAGAGACCTTCGTGTCTCAACTTTTTCAAATCGAGAAATTCTTCTTTCTTTTTTTCTCCCTTTCTTTTTTTCTCCCTTTCTTTCGACGCTCGATTGCACGTATCATGACGAATTTTGCGAGAAAATGGGATTTCACGCAAGCCACTAGTAATTACTTGGAATACATACTATAAAGGCGAACTTTGTTCTCAATTGTAATTTCCTGGCGATAATATTCGCAGCACGTGCAATTCATACTGCTTTCTACCCCCATAGGAATAATCAGTACTAGAAGGCACTCATGCCTTTCATGAAAGTACCTATTTCACTGCTAGGAGTGAATTGCGATAATTTTATGAAACTCGAGTGGTTGGTTACGTTAATAAGAGGCGAATGCACTTCATTATATTCATCAATGAGTTCGTAACTCACTTCACCACAAAGAACAGAAAAACATTGCAATTTTAATTTCAACTTTAATTAGTGACACTTTTCATTTAGAACTCACTTAGTTTTGACACGAGTGAAAAGTACTCTCTGCTTTATGACGTTAATTATAATTAGATTGACGCAGTGGAAATTTATTTTAGTGTCAAGTATAAAGGAACAAAGAGAATTTTATTCAAATATTTTTATTTTCTTACGAAACATCCTCTTAAGATATTGACTATTAGTTAAAAAATTAAAGTAAAGAATTACATTTTTCATTTAAAAATAAAAAAAAAGTTGAAAATCCGTGGGGATTCGAAACCCGGACGATGAGTTCTCCAAAAATACCACTTTCACGCTCGGCTATCTTGAAATCCTTGAATGCGAGTATTATTTATAAAACCGTAATGATTTACTTATTTTTGTAATAGTGGACCAAAACCAGATAGGGGTGGTACTCCAATAAACTAACCAAAAGAAATGATGATGAGTTCGAGGAAAAAGTTTCAGTTTACGTTACAGGGGGATACCCCAGTAACGGCGGCTGTGGGTGAGCATGCGGGCTCCCAGGCGTCGAAATTAAATGACCACAGTGCTCCGAGAGTGGACCTCTTGGCCCCTGGAGCATCCAATACCCCAAGAGAAGAAAAGCGGTAGATTTTTAAACCACCAACGCTGTTGATGGAGGACAAATCGCCGTCCAGATCTGCCAGTATGATTAGCCTTGTAAGTGTTGCAAGCGAAAGAAGTGTATTCAGTAACGCAACTGCTAAAGACCTTGACAGCTGCAATGAGGACCGCATAGTATTGCGAAAAGAAGAGGAGGAACTCATCGGAAAGATCCAAAGACAAGTAGATGAAGTGCTTAAGGCCTGCGAGAAACAGACGAATGTCTCAATGGTCGTAAAGGACGGATTGAAGCATGGCTGGGTGGAGTCGGCCCAAGCCAAGCACGTTGAGGCAGACAAATCGGACTAGAAGTTCGACAGGAGTCTGCAGGACACAGAGGACGGCCGTAGACTGCGGCAGAAATGGAGAGAAGGCATCCAAGGACGGCAGATTCGGAAAGTGATCTTGGAGAGCCAAAAAAGGAGACTAGGCCGCCTGCTAATGATCAGCAAAAAAAGCAGAGAACTGGAGAAATTTTTGCTCAAAAGGTCAGGGATTCAATAGTTCAAAATGGTCAAGAAGTTAAAACGCCAGCTACCACCACGACCCCGAAGGTCACGGTGAAGAAGCAAAGGCCAAAGACGCATATAATGCTTATCAAGGTAGCTGAGGGTCAGACGTACGCGTCTCTCCTCAGCAAACTTAGAAACGAAGGGAAGCCCGAATTGTGCTAGTCAGAAGTGGTAGGTGCCAGGCCTACGCAAAAGGGAGACATCCTTCTGACTTTGGGAGGAGCCTCAAACCAGGAGATTTTCGCTGCAAAAGTGGCAGAGACCGTAGTCGGAATGGTGACCGTCCAGTCTCGACATGACCAGAAAGTTATTCTGGAAATCCGAGACTTGGACAGTCTTACCGTAGAAGAGGAGGTAGTTGAGGCACTCGAGCGGGTTCTCCTAGCGCCGAGAGCTAACAGGAAGGTTCGGCTGCTAGCAGCAAACAAAAGAGGAATTAAAAATTGGCAGTGGTCACCGCAACTCGCCGAGAAGCAGCAATTTTGGAGCGCCTTGGTCATGTCAAGGTTGGCTTCCTGAGTTGCTGTGTAAGGAAACGCGTTGCGGTGATCAGGTGTCACCAGTGCTTGGGATATAGCACAAGGCAGTACAATCCAGCAGAGTAGACAGATCCTCCGCGTGCTACAAATGTGGAGAATCTGGCCACACCGTTGCCAGTTGTAAAAATCAACCTCGCTACTTCTTGTGCAGCGAAAAGTAGGAAGCGGCCTGTGACCACATTTCGGGACAGTGCGCAGTCTTCCGGAAGGTTTTCGAAGCTGCAAAACACGAAGAGGCGCTTTGGCGCAGGTAAGAAAGCATAAGGAAATGGAAGAAATCTTTGGAACCTCCCGGGAGGTCGCGGATCTTAGTCCTGCTAGTCGTTGATTCCCCGGAAACTTAGGTACTCGGCGAATCCGCGACTAGACGAGCTGGTCTGCGCTTATTAGAGAGATCTCAGGGTTCAAGCGGGTTGTCTTTCTGTGAAGTCTAGAGCCATGCAGGCAGTTTCGCAGGAAGGCAAATACCCGGGTTGGAGGAGACGGGTTTAGTGGGTAGTCTCAACGGAGTCCTACACACGGGGGGTGTACACGCGGTAATCGCGGACCCCTATGGTGCCTAATGCATTTTCCCAAACCTCAAAGAAGAAAAAAATAGGTAAAAAAGAAATTAATTACACATTTTTACTCATTTCGTTTTATTAATTAAATTAAAAACAACCGCATTTGGTAACAAATTAAATAATACAAATACAATCTCAGAAAAAATACAGAAAGAAATTTTGAAAATTTATAAAAAAATGAACAAGAAATTATGTGAGTAAAAAAGAAGTTGTAGCGAAAAATACTTCGGGGATCAAACCCCGAACGGAATCATCCCTAAGTATTCCACTTTTACACTCGGCCAGCTCGATAACGTTTAACAAAAGTGTGATTAAAACTTAATTGCATTTTTTAAAAGTTTGAAAACAATTTTCATTAGCATTTAATTTAATTTGTACAATAAAAAATTTAATTTATATAATAATAAATTTAATTTATATAATAAATTTATTCCATACAATAATAACTATAATATAATATATTTAATAAACGTAATATATATTTCAATTCATAAACTTTGAACTCTTAATTTTATTTCAACACTTCTAATTGAATAATTCCCAAATGAGTTTTATTTCAAAAGTGTCGCCTATCTGGATTAAATTTTTTCATCCCTTCGTTACCGAATGTCGCCTAGATTTGAAAATTAAAATCTTTTCCTTTTCTAGCTACTCATAGCAAGTCAAACAACGACTGACATTCAATTTCTTTCAATGTAAATATTGCCGTTTCCGTGCCTCCACCAGAAAGAATGAAATTTCCCTTTTAATTCCTCGGGAAAGATGTTAACTTAATTACGAAACATTGTTTTTCTTTTCTTTGAAATAGCAGCTTGGACTCTCGACTAAAGAACCCATCTTAAGTAAATGCTGAAAATTTCGAGAGCACTGTAATTTAAATAAAATTCATCGGACCTTGTTCATTTCCATCAAGTTTTTCCTTTCCGGCATTGTAATTTGTTTAAAAGATAGTATTGAATTTTCATTAAACTGTAAATTAAATTCTGCTTATTAATTTAGGATGAATAGTTCCTTATTTAAAATATTTAAGATTATTTTCGAACTGAAACCAAATAGTCTTTATTTATCACAAATTTTGAAATCCTCATTGGAATTATCGTTTTAAAAAAATATCTTTTGCTATAATTTTTGTTTATTCAAAATTTCTGGGATGTCGATAGTTATTTACAGTCGATAAATACCTATGGTCGGTAATTATTCACAATCGATAATTATTTACGGGCGGTAACTATTTACTGTAGGTAATTACCGACTGTAGGTAATTACATATATGTACTATCGGCAGCTACCTACTGATTGTAATCGGTAATCACTTGCTGTCGGTAATCACTTACTGTCGGTATACCATACTCTCAGTAATTACTAAGAAGAAATTTTGGTGAAATGTAATTACTTGCCTAAAAATTGCATTGTTTCAATTCAAAAAATTATTCAAAAATTGAAAGTAATTTCATTTTAACTTTCCAAAAGCATATTAATTTGTATTGTATTGTATTTGTATTGAAATTGAAAATGCTCATTGGATGTGGAATATCGAAGTGAGATGTGAAAAAGGATTATATATGAGCTTCAATCCCATCAATATCTCAAGTTCCGAGCCTCTTGGTAAATAGTCGATAAACGTGTTGAATTCAATATTGCCGAAATGCTGTGGTATTAAAGTTCGGAGTGGGTTAGCTTGCCTGAGGTAAACGGAACTCGATGAGGAGCAAACGCTTAAATTCAGAGTATATCGTCCTACATTGATTCGAAACTTTCCTAAATTTACCTCATTTTATTTCCACCATTCAAATCTACAAACTGACGAAAAACAATTTCCGCTTCAAATTTATTCAGTATCTAATTTTCTCGTCATTCAATTACCTCTTTCATTACCGAAAGCCCCATGTAGAATTCATTCATATACAGTGAATTGATTCAACAAATTTAAATTTCAAAAAAGAATTTCTATTCTACGCAAAATCGTGCAGTTTTTATTTAGTACTTGAGGAAAAGTTGATTTGTTGCTTTTTTTGCTGATAGTAAAATATTTTTATCATGAAAAGAAATTTATTGCTCTTTTAATGGTTGAATTTTTTTTTAATGTTTTGACTACAAAGTCAAAAATTTGAAATATAGGTTAGAATTAATGATAGCAATACATTGATAGGGTAGAAAAATATTTGAAAAAAAATTCCAGTCGTGGGGATCGAACCCTTGGTCTTTAATTTACAAACAGGTGCCTGTTACGCTAAGCTAGGAAGGTCAAGTTCAATGGAATGTTATTTTCTCTCACATTTCGTTAGTTTATGTTGTTTCACCATGAGTTTTTAAAAATTAATTTTTAAACGAATTGGGACTAGTTTTCAAATATATTTCTAACCATAGTATTTTTAAAAAATTTCTTTAACAAAGCTTCTGCGTGAAAAGTTTCTTTGAGCAAACTTTTTGCTTGTTTTTCGAGCGTTTTCTTTAAAAGAGATTTTTCTTTAAAATATTTAGTTAATTAAGGAAAAAAATTTTAAATATGATGAGAATAACAAGTGGAAACCGAAATATGTAGATAAAAAGGCAAATTTTAAAATACATTTTAAAAAATAAGACATTAGAATGGCAAAAGAAAAGAATGAAAGAGCGATGGACAGACGGACAGAATAGAAGGAAGAAAGAGCTTTTGGGCCTCCATAGGTCTTCTTCATAGGTTTGCAGGAATGCATCGAAGACCGTCCCTTCAGAAGTCCTTCAGCAATGGACTCGGAGCGGCTTCAACGACTTCTTCTAACTCTCTGGACAGCATTTGCGGGGAGTCCAGCATTCCAGAAGCTGCCAGGAGACCCCGTAGTACCCGGGGGTCCCAAAAATGGAGTAATGTTCGCGCAGTCATGGCGCTCTATTCCTCCCTTCGCAAGATCAAGAGGTACTCGTTACCTTGGACAGAATCCTCCTCGTTGCCACTTAATTACAACAAAAATTCATTTTTCTATAAAATAATATTATAACTTAAGCAAAATTATTACAAAAATATTACTATAAAATTTAATTAGCAAAATAATTTGTAAAATAATTAGAAAAATAATTAGTAAAATAATTTGTAACATAATTTGCAAAATAATTAGTAAAATAATTTGCAAAATAATTAGTAAAATAATTTGCAAAATAATTCGCTTGACTATAACGTGAGTCTCTGCCTATCACAAGTGATTAACACTTGATAAACAAGGTCAGAAAAACGGTTTGTCGTTTTGTTACATTTGTCAAATAATTTCTGGAGCCTTGGCTGTATTAGGTTTAAAAAATCGAAGTGAAAAGTCCTTTATAGTTTTTTATTATTGCTAGCAGTTTCCGAATTACATAGAGTTTAAGTTGGTCAATCAAACGCGACCGGAGAAGTAAGAAGGGGTGGGTGAAAACAGATGCAAAGGTCTCCGCCGACTGTAGTCAGATTTGTTCTGTTTCGGTGGTGGGAGTAGGAGTGAACGCCCCGCCCACTTCCCGGAGATCACAGTAGTATCGAACTACTATTATTCAAATTTTCGCCGGAGCTTCTTTCCGATTAATCAACTTAGACGCTAAATATCGCGAATACTACAAAAGATAGAAAAAACTGAAAAAGGTCTTTTCGCTTCGATTTTTTTAGCTTTAGACAATTTATTAATATCTGTTAATATCCTCGTGCTAGGTAAGATTCAATAATCTTTTGACTTTAAATATTTGTGTATATTCTTTAATTGCATCATTTTCTAACATTTTTTATATTATTTTTAATCGCAGTAGGATTTAATAATAAAATTTTGAATTCTAGAATTCTAAATCAGAATTTTAAATCATGGAATTTTTAATCATAGAATTTTTAGCATAGAATTTTTAATCATAGAATTTTTGATCATAGAATTTTTTATCATAGAATTTTTAATTAAAGAACTTTTAGTTAAAGAATTGTAATTACAGAATGTTTCATTAAATGCTTTTTTAATTATAAAATTAAGTACAGTTTAATCTGACAAAGAAGAAACTTTTGCTAAACTAAACTTTCAAATTCATTCGACTAAGTGGCAACATTAAAATAAAATGTAAATCGTACTATTCATCGAATTCGCACTAAACGTAAGAAATGTTCAATCATCAAATTTGCATCTTTAAAAAAGCGTATTTAATAAATAATGTAATTTCCGTCATTATTTCTAAAGATAAAAATTCTCGAGACAAAATTAATGATCGTTTAAGATGTTTAATGGATTTTCAACAAAATTGATGTCAATTTGGAACCACTAATTAAAAACTACTTTAGAATCAATTCCTCCAATAATAAAGCTTTTATTAAAATCCAATTCCTCTTCTAATCACGTCGAAAATTTGAAAGCCACCCACGCATAACCTTTCCTGGGTCAAGACCAAAATTCATATCTCCCTAAATCTCCCATATTTCAAAGTTACAAAATTAATTAGTATCCCTTCGATCAAATCTTGACATATCCTCCTTAATTGCTCCATGAATTCCAAACATTTTAGGGTGATATCCTCATACTTAGATCCCTCATATTTTTGTCAGTTTTCCAGATAATGAAGAAAACATTAATGTTTTTTCTATTACTGCATATACTGCTAATTATTATTTTATCGAAATGATAAAAGTCCATATCCTTGTTAAAAGTTTCATGTCCTTAATCGAAATTACTCAATTCGATTAAACTATTTACTCAAGCCAGAATTACGACTTTCAATTTAAATTCCACAATAGAAGCTATACCACCAGCTATTTGAATGTTTATTGCCCTAATCGAGGAAGCGTTTTTCAATTTTAAAGGTACTTAAAGTTTCACATACTCGGTGTGAATAATCCCCAAGTTTTGCACCATAAAGTTTACGTGGAACAGGATAAATTAGTTTATAAACTTTTGACTGTCTTGCACCCGAGTGATGTGGCTCGAGTGCTGAAAGGGTTAATGATAAACTATCGTATTCGGTAACCCTGGCAACTCGATTCTAAGGAATGCAATTTTCACGGATGGTAGCTTGTACAATAGATAAAATTAAAGAGAACGCTCCTTCTGATAAAACAGATCGTAATGTTATTTTTCCGACGAACAAGCGCAATTGTTACGACCTTGTTAATGGCTCCTTTTATCTCACGATTCCGGCTCTTAATCTTTTTTTTCTTTCGTTAATTCCTCTTGACTTCATCAAGCAAACGCGACAAAAAAAAATCAAGCGAAATTTTCCTTCAAGACGTTATTTCCACAATTATTTTGAAATTAATGGTTCCATTTGTTTTGGAATTGTTAAAAAATTTTGCAAATTGGAAAAGTGAAACACAATTTAGAGAATCAATCATTTTTTAATCAAAAATCCTTTATTTAAATTTAAATTAAAAATAAATTTAAATTTATCCTGTTTTCCAAACCCTTGGAACAAAATTTTTAATGTGAAATCTTGCATTCAAAATTCTTTAGAAATAATGACATGGATCTCTACGCTTAAAAAACTAACTAAATTTTAATTCTAAATGTTAGTACACTATCATGTTGTAGATGCATATCTTGATTTAAAACACCTGTAATATGTTACTAACTATGCAAAAATCGTCTTTCTCCTATCTCTAAACGTAAATGCCTACCTCTGTTTCTGTCTCTGTCTGTCTGTTTGTTTGTCTGTCTCTCACTCATCTGTCTTTCATTCTTTATTCTTGAAAGACGTCTTATCTTTGTTATGATATCTCCATAAATCTGTTACAATATCTCCATAAGTCTGTTAACATATCTTTACATATCTGTTAAAATATCTTTATGAATCTGTAAAAATTTCTTTATGAATCTGTAAAAATTTCTTTGTGAATCTGTTGAAATTTCTTTATGAATCTGTTGAAATATCTTAATGAATCTGATGAAATATCTTTACAAATCTGTTGAAATATCTTTAAAAAACTGTTAAAATATCTTTAAAAATCTGTTAAAATATTTTTTACTTAAATAAGGTTAGTTTCAAACTAATTAATTGCTACTGTTTCATTTGTTTACCATTAATCATTTTTCAAATAATCCTTTTTAATATAATGCTTATATTAATTTTTATCCATTTGGAGCAGATATGACAACTATAAATTTTAATAACAGTAGCGAGTTTATACGACTGCCAATGTTGCAGCTTTAAAAGCCAATAATTTTCACGAAGGTTTACGACTCTACAATTGACACGAATTGCGTATTGATCAACGAATGATTTATATACTATAATCGAAACTTTCTAGTTATGAGACAAGTTTGAACCTTTTTATGATTATTTACAATTATCATAAATTATACTGCCTTAATTTACCGTCAATATCTCTTGATTCTAGATTTCTTGTATTTTTTTTTTTTTTTTTTTTTTTTTTTTTTTTTTTTTTTTTTTTTTTTTCTTCTAGATTTTGCTAAACATAATTGATCTGAATCAATTTTTAAAATCGTTTATTAAAAAATCTGTTTTATAAATCTAAAATTCAACAAATTTTAAAATTTTGAATGTATTTGAAAATCACGAAAGAGGATCGTCACTTCTTCAGCATCTCTTTTCGTTGAACGTTCTATTCCCTTCATATCTCTTCTTTTCCCCTGATTTCTGTTCGCAATCGCTCTCATCAATTGTCTTTACATGTTGCTCCTGAACGTCATTGTCTGCAAATCCTAACAGCATGTTTAATTTTCAGAACAAAGAGCAACCAACGTTGGATGAAACTGCGGACAACGGTCCAACTCTCCTCGGCCATTTCCACCATTCAGAAAAAGCCACCACTCAAGCGAGAAGATTCTTTCCTAAAACGGTTTTCCACACGACAAATACCAGAGAGCCAGGAGACGTTGGACACCGGAGAAGGCGAAGGCGATCCATCAGATGACAAGAACCCAAACACCAGACGCCGAAGACCTAGAAGACCTCAAAAACCGCCTAAAACTGTTGTCAACCCTGATGAGAACTTCTACTACTACTGGCTGATGCTCCTCTCCTTTTGTGTCCTCTACAATCTCTGGACCCTCATCGTTAGACAAAGTCTCCCGGAGCTGCAAGCATTAGCACCAGCCGCTTGGCTCGCCTGTGATGGTTTTACGGATCTCGTGTTCTTCCTGGATGTAGGTGTACAATTTCGAACTGGGTACCTGGAACAGGGTCTTATGGTCTACAACAACAAAAAACTCGCAGGCCACTATGTCAAGTCCAAATCTTTCGTGCTGGACCTACTAGCTCTTCTACCTCTAGACCTGCTCCAAGTCAACCTAGGAAGCAATCCCATGCTCAGGTTCCCCAGGTTTCTAAAGATCTATAGGGTTTACAACTACTACTACATGGTCGAGTCCCGCACCGTCTACCCAAATCTCTGGAGAGTCCTGAACCTCATCCACATCCTCCTTATCCTCGCTCACTGGTTCGGCTGCTTCTACTACCTTCTCAGCGAAGTCGAAGGATTCCAGGGTGACTGGGTCTACCCCTACCGACCCGGGGAATACGCCACGCTTACTAGGAAATACCTAGGGTCACTCTATTGGTCGACTCTCACGCTCACCACCATCGGAGACCTGCCAACCCCGGAAACCAACGCTGAGTGAGTCTCGATGATGATCTACTCTGCTTTTATTTTTTCATTCAATTGTAGTTTCGTTGTTGAGATAGACAATCGATTCATGTGCGGATTTAAGAGTCAATGGAACCTGGGATTAATTTAAAAACATCAGCGGATAGTCTACAACTATCAGCGAATAGTCTACAACTATCAACGGATAGTCTACAACTATCAACGGATAGTTGTAGAATTGGTTAACGGTAGTTTGCACTCTTCTTCTTCCTTAATTTAAGTGGCCTTGGTGTGGCCAATTGTCACAATGTGAAGAGAGAGCGGTCGCTTCCGAGAACTCCCACGAGAACGCGCAACCCAATCACAACGCGCGCCCCACTCTAGCAGCTGCAGAATAAAAGTGAGGGTAGCCGGCCCGGAGCCGCTAGTCTGCTTTTGACTCTGGAAGTCTCCAGACCGTTAGCATCTGCAAATGCGTCCCTATCCGGATACATTAATTTCCAAATCCAATTTCATCATTTTCCAGAGACTAAATTCTAAAACCATGTCAAGGTTGGCTTTCTGAGTTGCTGTGTAAGGAAACGAGTTGCGGTGATCAGATGTCATAGGTGCTTGGGCATCGGGCACAAAGCAGTGAAATGCAATGAACAGATCATGCTACAAGTGTAGATT